>JARYHS010008074.1:12224598-12303272 GCA_031002005.1 Vandiemenella viatica | reverse complement strand
TGTGTCATCCGACACCACATCCAACACGGGTGGCAAACACGTTCCCCTCCACGCCATCATCAAGACCTCAAGTTCTACTACTCCATCCGCCACCAGCTCTCAGTAGTAGAGGGAGTGCTCCTCCGCACAGAACCAAATTCCACCCCGAGGGTCGTCGTTCCGAGATCCCTACAACCGACAATCCTCCAAACTCTCCACCAAGGACACTGGGGAATTGCCCGCACCAAATCCCTTGCCAGACGCCATGTATTCTGGATCGGCCTTACCACGGATGTCACGAAGATGGTGCGGCGCTGTACCATCTGTGCCCAACAACTGCCCCGCCCCCCTCAAAAGTTCCTTTCCTGGCCGGCACCGTCCGGACCCTGGGAACGCATTCACCTCGACTTCGCTGGCCCATTCCTAGGCCACCAGTGGCTCCTAGTGACGGATGCCTTTTCCCACTTCCCATATGTCGTCCGTTGCTCCACAATCACTACAGAGGTCACCATTTCAGCCCTCACGAAGATCTTTTCCATCGAAGGATTACCATACACTATCGTCACAGATAACGGACCGCAATTTCGAAGTCGGGAATTCCTATCCTTCTGTACCGCCAACAATATCCAACACCTCCTCACCCCGCCCTTCCACCCCCAATCTAACGGGGAGGCGGAACGGCTAGTCAGAACATTCAAAACCCAAATGACCAAATACACCACAAGTCACAAACTCGAAGAGGCATTGACACTCTTCCTCAGTTCCTATCGAACCACTCCAGTGGGGGCCAAAAGCCCGGCGGAATTGCTACATGGCCGCCAACCTCGCACTCTCCTCCATCTCCTCTTACCCCCGCCCAAAGTACAGGTACCTTCGGGCCCATTCCGTTTCACCCCGGGCTCCCTAGTCTGGGCCCGCGGGTTTGGCTCCCGGGCCGGTTGGCTTCCGGGGGTCATCCAGCGGCCCCGGGGCCGCCAACTGTTCGACGTCAGCCTGGATGGCCGGATAGTGCGACGCCATCGAAACCAACTACGTCCCCGCTACCCCACGGCACCGTCCTCTTCCACCACGGCACGGCCATCCACTTCTTCCTCTCCTTCCCTGCCACCTCCACCACTCCTGCCGTCTAACCGTTGCTCAGGGACAGTTACAGCGCCACCAACGACGCCACAACCTGTCGGTCGCTCCGACACCCTTCAGCCGCAGCCTCTCGACCACCTGCGGGGACCATCTTCAGCGCCCCCCGTACAGCCCCCGGCCATCGACGCCGACGAACCGATGCCGTTAGCTCCACAAGTACCTCCACCCCAACCTGCACCACGACGCAGGTCGGCACGCATCGCCAGGGGAACAGCTCCGTACTCCCCTGGAGGTAGCCTTCATAGTCTGCTCCAGGGCGCCGCGGCAGACGACCTCGCAGACGTCGCAGACATCGCTTCCCCCCCTCCCCCCCCGGGAGGGAGGTATGTTCAGTCTGCCAGTAAAGGCCCCTGCCAGGCAGACCTCACACACAACGCGCCTGCACGCCGGGATACATATACGACTCCAAACAGGCGCAGAGACATCAAAACAAACCAGGAAAACAAATAGAATCATCTAGAAGCTAAGTGGGACTATTTCTTACAGAGGTCGCCGTACTACCACACAACGGAATTCCTGCGCCAGGCCGCCTATATAAGCGTAGCCGGCCGCTCCACCGCCAGTTCCGGCCTGACCGCGGAACCAGCTTCAGCTACAGAAGACCACCGGAAGTTCGCGAGAAGTAGAAGCCGTCTCTCTACCCCGGATCAGGACCAGGCTAAATTTCTCGACGGTCATCCGCTAACTGTACCACATTTGTTATTGTTTACCAGTGTTTCGTGTACATAGTAATAAACCTCAAGGAACCATTAAGTGTAGTTCACTTCAAACACGCGCGAATATTGGGCACAAAATAAGGAAGTCATATAATTATCTAAAAGCTGAATTGTTTTCTTGCATCGCTAATCCATTGTAATCCGAATAGCACAATATAAGCTTACTAGGTATACAACAGAAAACGAAGGAGGCTGTGAATGATTGTAGGATAGAGTAGGAGTTACTTGTTTGAGGCATAAATTGTAAATATTGTGTCATATCATTTGATAATAAACTAAATCTGGTAGAACACGTTTGGTTGTTGGTAGGGAGAAGTTCCAAAATCTTGCTTTTACCGGAGAGGGTTGATGAGGTCGCAAATCATTGGACAGACAGTTGCTCTAGTATGGAGGGGACCCCCTTCACGGGTATCACCCTGACGTAGGTTTAAGGCAACTGAGATGAGTGCATGTTGTTCGTGTGTATGATGTGCATAAAGATGTACAAGAAAGAAGGTGAAGTGCGTGCCAACTTCCAGCAACAAACGTTCAAGATCTACCTAGTTTAACTTCTCAAACCAGCGGATGGAACACCCAGAAGGGAATAAAGTAGGCCTTCATTACATACGCTCTGAGATTCAAACGCGGCACTGCGTTTTAGGAAACTCAGCTACGATCATGCAACGTATACAAAGTACAAGCCACGTAACTTTTTTTTTTTTATGGCATTCGGCAACGGAGGCCATACAGCCAGCTCAATGTGTATTTTTTCCAATGTATGGACGCCACAGGACGGACAAGACATTCACACAGACACACAACACTTAACATCCATGCCCGCGGCCGGATTCGAACCGGCGGCCGTGGGCACGTGGAGCTAGCACTCTAGCCCCTACGCTACCGAGGCCGGCGCCACGTAACTTCTGAAGTACCATCCTCTGTGCGATATTCGTCCTGCCAGTACAACAATGCGTTATTTGCTATTTACTCTAACTGAAAAATCTTAAAACTGTCTTCTTGGAGCATTTCAGCTCTTCCTCTTAACTTACCGTCCAGTTTCCATCTTTACTCTCGCAAGGCGCACGGATCAGCTCACTGCCGACAATATTTCTGTAACTTTCTTCTCGATCAGCAAGCTCGTACACTACGTTAGAGGTGGAAAATGGTTCTATTCCATTTGAACGACCAGATTTCTGAAAAAAAAGTTTCCTCGTAAGTTTTCTTTGTATCGATAATGTCACCAATGTACCAAGAACATAATTCACAGAACAAATAATATTTTCCTACCAGTATATGTGACACACTGAAAAGTGATTCACACGGCAATAAAATAAACCTTTCGTGCAGTGAACATTTCATTATCTTCTCTCTGAGAAAATTGGTTAAAACTAAGCTAAAGAACTGGAACAGCAGAATATTTATGAATACTCAAAACACTATCATCTTAGAAACGCCCAATTAGATTTAGGTAAAAAACAGGGGCTGACTGTAGTGGTAAACTATAATTTCTATTTGCTAGTCTATTCTGGAATTTAATAATAACGTTTAACACAAATATCTCACTGCAAATTTTTACTGTGGTTTTATATTTTTGTGTATCGTTTTTATTTTCGAAAGAACGTTCACTACTCGGTCTCCTGGTAACACTATGGAAGAGTGGCAAGTAAATTGATTGCAATTATCAATGAAAGTCGACGCTTCGACAGACGACAATACGAAACAACATAGAAAAGCTTTTCCATTAAGACATCCCTCGTATCTTTTTAAAGAAACTTGCTGAGTGTTGAGAAATCTCACACCCCCACATTCATCTGAGGAATCAACATGCAATTTCTTTAGTACATTTAATGGTGGTTCAAATTTCAGTTACTGCTTCGTCGTATACCTTATCCCGAGTTACCTATTGATTTTTGTATTGCGATTTGGATAGATACCATACAACTATCTCATAAACACATTTTTTAATATAAATACAAAATAGAAAATTAAAAGGTAATTATAGAAGAAATTCAGGGATGGGGGAATAATAACAAACATTCTTCAATACTCGATTCTACAGCATTTTTTGCTAAAGTGTCTGTCATTTCCATTCCTGTACTTTCTTATACAACTAAATCTTATTGTAATAACTGGTTTCCGCAAATCACGCCAGTCGAATGGCAGGATGCTTCCTTCAAAAGACCATGGGCGAATTCCTTCTGTTTCCTTGTCTCCAGTCCTTTCCCGCCTCTACGGACCTTCACGTTGACGAGGGGAAGGCCGTAAGCAGTTGTTGTAATAGCTCTACGTGCCCTCTGCAATAGCCAATACAGTGCCTACATGTTTGTTTGCCTATGGTGCCTTAAGCAGTCTCCAATATATAGATATTGGAGACTGCTTAAGTAGTTGCTAAAAGTACATATCATCGGTAGTTTCTAATGACTTATTTTACCTTACGGGCTGCCATATTCGCCTATGAAGTAGTCTCATATACGTGTTATTTATCACGACGTCATCTGACACACCGAGCGTGGTGGGTGAAGGGTTAGCGTTCTGGGCTCGCATTCGGGAGGACGTGGGTTCGAATCCCCGTCCGGGCATCCAGATTTGGGTTTTCCATGGTTTCCCCAAATCACTCCAGGTGAATGCTGGGATGCTTCCTTCAAAAAGGTCATGGCCGAATTCCTTCCTGTTCCTTGCCCCAATACCATCCCGCCTGTAATAACCTCGCTGTCGACGAGGCGTAAAACCCAAGCAAAAAAAAAGAATAGTCGTCTGACACCTGTTGAGCACGTGGTCGCTTGCTACGTGCTCGCCTGCTGTGATTATATATTTCCCTCATAGCATATATAGGCGCTTCAAATAACCCGAGCCGATTCTTTTTAGATATATCATTTTACATTCGTAGCATCCTTCATACTCTTCCGAGAACTCTACATGAAAGTCCATATCTGATACTCATTATGGCTTATCTCCGAAGTCATAATGACGCAGGATAAAGATTGGCAAGAAGCATTACTCATCCATGATATTTTTGAAGGAATGGAATTAATTTAGTAATAGCACCAAAAGTCGTTGGTAAAATGTATAAAACGGACACTAGCAAAAAATGTATAAAACAGAAGTATCGTGTTCTGTCGGTTCGACCGACAAGGCAACTAGATTCGTCTGCATTATTCAAGTAATTCAAACCAGATAACCCTCTACACATGATTTCCTTGTTACTTGACCTTAATAATCAGCGTATATTTCTGTTTGGCTGTGTGTTTTGCTCTCGTTCCCGTTAACTTAAAAAAAAATCATAGTATTATTAGATATAATCATAGTAGGATATGAAATGAACCTAATAGAATGAAAAGAAATGCGGAGAGTGCTTTAGTACCACAGAAAAAGGTCCTTTACATCGAATTTATTTTTTAAAATTAAAAAAAAAAAAGACAGAGAGAGAGATTCATCATCTGATCCCTTTAATTTGGACGATAACACATTATTTTATACCAACACGTTTCACAAAGTCAACGAAGCAGATGGCAGTGAGTACTTTACCGGCTGACGCAGACTCAGGGGTGTGTAGTTAATGACGATTTCCTGGATCTGTCCCTGGAAGTTCTCTCCTACTCTCATGGGATGGTCCAGCTCCGGATAAGAAGGAGAGCACGTCATTTCGGTTTCCAGCCAATCTGCTGCGTTGTCCAGCCTCAGAGAAGCAGCACTTCCAGTTACTGTTGCCAGAACCTCATGCCATTCGCTCATCTGTGCAAGTATAAAAGGAAAACCATCAAAGGACACAGTTTCAATGAAAGCTATTGAGTCCAAGAATTCTTGCAGAAGAAGTTAAAAGACGTATTTTAATTAAACGAAGTATTTGGAGGACCAGAGCAGATTGACAGTTAACAAAGCGGTTTTCAGTCGGTACTCACGATCGTGAAACTTTAATTTGAGAAACATTCTGTACGCCTATCTAAAAAATTAGGTCTGCAAGAACTAATTAGAACCATAAAATTACCTGTAACTAGAAAACAGATGATTACGTTTAATGAAGGTACCGCAGTGATAATCTGTTTTTTTTTTTTATGCTTAATATCCTTACTTCATTTCAATTAAGTTCAAATTCATAGTTGTCTAAATATGTTGTAACTAAATCCATAAAAAATACTGACGAGTAAATAGATGTTGGTGATTACGCGGAGATCCAGGTTTAGTTAATTCTAATCAATTTTCTTTTCATATAGGGGAAATGCCTGCAGATTGCAACCAATATGGGTTAGATGATTTCTGTAAGTAGATTTTATATAGTAGTGAAATGTTTTAAGAGTATGTGTATATTTTTATTACCAAATATTTTCATTTGTTGCCAGGAAAATGAGTTCATTGACAGAGATGCTGCGGAGGGAAATAGACATGCTAGGCCTCACTGCATCTACTCCGGTCAACAGTTTTAACTACAACGACGGTACGTGATGTCATAGCACTCGGAACTATCGGCCACAAGGCCGCCGACAAGGAACGAGCAGTGGAGGTCGGTCTACAGGCTTTTACATTATTATTGTATTCCTATATAATGAGTGCATTACTTCCACTATGTTACTACATAATTAATGTGGTTTTTTTTTTCTGTTGCAGACTCTGGACCTCAGGGGTTGTCCCAATGGTACCGACAACTTCATAAACATCTCCGAGCGTATCCTAGCCGAGCTCTGGATCCTGCAGTCAACGGGGCTGGCACCACGACATCCACCAGTGCATTGGGTCCTGTCGCCCACGGGGTCGTGGGTGTTTGAAATAACGGAGTTGGCGGGCTTCAAGCGAACGTAGATGCGCCCACTCCTCCAGTGTAGAGGACCTGGGAGTCGACTGCACCACAGACTGGTAGCTCAGTGACTGAGGCGTTCCTTCACTAAGTTTCGGCTCCCAGGGATCAGGAAATTTTTAAGATTTCTACTCGATGATATGAGCTGCGCCAGGTTTGATAGTAGTATTGCATACCCTCAAGTGAATTCAAGCCAATTATAATTCAACTAGCCACAAATCCCTTCAAAAATGACGGGTATGACGGAGTGTTCTGGCGGTTAATTTCTTTTAGTTGTTTGCCTAAATAGAATTGTTATAAAATAAAGCTCAATGTGTCGTAATTTCTTGTCCCTTTGGATATAGCAAAAAGATTTAATTTTCAACTTGGTCCAGGTTTTATTTCAGTCTAACCACAACCTTCCCCATTTTTGCCGCTAGAAATCAAAGTTTCAATCACATGCGGAATAATATATGCCCTGTATCGCATTTCAATGTCATCATGCATCACGATATAAACTTGATCCAAATTCTTCATGTGTTCTTACATCTTTATTTTATTTTTTTATCTGTGATGAAGATCGATGTTTTAACCCTTGACACAGCTTACATGCGGTTGAAATAATAACCCCAGCAAAAACGAAGAATGCTAAAAATAAATCTTAACAACTTATGTTATGCCATGTAATATTAGTTTTAACTGTGGTTTAGTCCGCATATATCAATTTAGAACTTCTTTCATTCAAACCAAGTAATTATTTCAGTAAATAATAATAATAAATAAAGTGATAATTAATATGCCAATTTTACCGAAATACTTACTTTTCTCTCAGTGTTCTGACAATTCATTTCTTAGCAATTCCTTGAATAATAGAAAAAATAAAGCATAATTTAATTCTTATTGACTTGCACTGTAACAAAAGTTTCTGTTGCTATCCTGGTCCAGATTGCATTTCAATCTAACCACATACTACGCTAAACATGCCGCCAGAGAAACAATACTTCAGTTACACATATATTAATACATGTACTTATCACATTTTAGTGGCAATAATGCATCACGATATAAACTAAATCAAAAATCTTCACGGGGTTTTTACATCTGCCTTTCACGTTATCCGTGTTTCAGATCGATATTACAACGGTTGAATGGCTACAGCAGTTACATACGGATGAAACATGTCACCAATTAAAGCAAAGGAAATTAAAAAAATCTTAACAACTTACGTCAAGCTAGGTAATATTATATTTAATTGTATCCTAGGTTGTTTAGATTGCGATCAGTGTGGAATTACTTTCGTTCATACGAAGTAATCATTTATCTAAAAGTACACTAATGAAAACAATTTAAATTATTTTTTGAAATAATTTACTTATGCCCTCTTTAAAGTCAAAGGTTTTATCTTACATATCTATGGCCAAAGATTTTAACGAATACTTTCACATCAAACAAATATTAAATAAATATAAGCAACTAATAATTATTATGTATTTTTCTTTCAGTATTCTGACAGTTAATTTATTTACTGATGCTTAGCTAAACAGAAGTGTTGTTAAATAACGTCTATTTATAACCTAGAACAACAAATCTGATCAAAAAAGACGAAAAGCGTGACCTGGTAGGGCGACGTCATAGAGTGACGTCATGCCGTGACAGACGAAGTCATACATGACAGACATGCTAATTACATGTATAGATTTTGTTACTGCCTGTGGTTCAAACCTAAACTCTGACCTCCAACGGGAGACAGTCTAATGCCTGTGCCTGCGCGGAAGGCAACAACTGCAACAGCGACTCAGCAACAAAACAATCTGTGCCTGAGTACAAAGGCAAGGCATATAGTTTACAAAATATAACGCGTACGCAGAATGACAACGGGTTAGCTGAGTTATAGAGATATCTGACCGTGTAGCATATGAAATTGCATTTGTGGAAGAATTGAAATCATCTATTAACTAATAACATTTGGCAGGATACAATGGAGCTATTCAAGCAGACTATCTAGAAGCAACGATTATAGAAATTTACTGTCTAACTGGTAATCAAAATCTCCTCCGCCTATACTGAAGCAGTTAAGCAACAATCATACAGTAGACAACAAGATGGCGTGGGTAAACAGCAATGGTGATTGTATTTACGAGCTTGTCCGGCGATGGTTTCAACCCATCTATAAACTACTGACGCTACGAAATGCTAGAAATGAAACCCTGATAGGTGAGTGCCTGCAATTTACACAATTCTGTTACAGCTGATGGTTTGGCAGAATGCAGGGGACAAGAGGCTAGCTCCAACGAGGTAGGCAACACAGCTGTTGGAGTTGACATGCTGGTGGCAGCGAAGCTCCAGTTTTCTGGAAATATGCACATTGCGTTAAACATTAACATAGCGACAATGGAAATATGCACATACCAACGCTCATCCGTTTTAAAGGAGTATTGAAGTACTGTTCTTTATTGTGTATCACCAAGCTCCCAAAAAAATCCCAAGTTATATATATCTGCAATGGAAATTGATAGGCATTACACATCAGAAATTTTTACTTACCACTTAAATCCACTCGTTGTCAAATATCATTTCTGAAATTTTGACGTCAAATAGTTCAGATTCGAAAAGAACCAAACATCTTGGAGCGACTGACGTTCTACTCAAAACTTCAGACCCTTGGCATTGATCTGTTCCATTCTTTTGTCACGAGAAATGATAATAATAATCTTTTGAAAGGTCTATAACCGAATGGTGGATTTATCTGCGATATCTGTAATCGCAGTTTATTTTTTATTTTATTCTGTGGTTCCAGCTTGCAAAAGATTTGCAGAGGTAAGGAGCCTGAATGGATGTGACAGGTGGTCGTGTTTTGTGAGAGTACCTGCAGTTTTGTGGCGGTGATGACCGTGGCGGAGCAGCCAGACACAGTGGCCGTGAGCACGAGGAAGGCGCCCTCCAGCGCCAGGCGGACGGTGTCGCGACGGCAGGCGGCGCCGCGGCAGTCCTCAGGCTGCCTCGACACCAGCGCGCCCTGGGGCGCATGCGGGCGGAACCGCAGGTACAGCAGCAGCAGGCGAGAGGGTCGCCCTGAGGCGGGGAACAGCAGCACCCCGTCCCCAGACAGTGTCGCCACCTCGTGCGAGCGCACTGACAACCACAAGTACTGGGCTCAAGCAAAAGAAAAAATAATGGTTTTTAAATAGGGATGCTTTTAGTTTGGATACAAGTGAGCTGCTTCCTGCAATCCGAGGAACTCGGTACTTGGTGAGCAATGTTTTATTTTTCTCTCTTCCTTATTATAGCCTATCCAAGAAGACAATATTTGTGAGCAATATTTCGATCCCTCCCATGGAATACCTGATGAACCTAGCAAAGCTGTAGCCACAAAGGATTCAACAATATCATTACGTGGCTTTCGCGAGCTGATATTTCGTGTCCTACTTTTGAACAACTAGCAGTCAGCTGGGGAGCTGTTCCCACCTCCAATGGTCGACATTGCAAGAATAGAGAAATCCTGAATGCAGCAAAAGTGTTGACAGCATACTTCTTATGTTAACAGTTCGCGTTGCCTTCCTGCAACGTGGTAATTAAAAGCCTGGATGTCGACAATGGATAGACTGACAAGCTCTTGGATCAAATATCACCCAAAGGGTTGTAAAGTTCTGCAAATTAAATCATAGAGATCTATTAAAGCTGAATTAATATTATTTAAATAAACTATTCGTTTTAATGTATTAAGAATCCCGGAGATATATTTAATTAATTCAGACTTGGACACATTTATTTACTTCTCTGTCAGGTCGAAGAACGATGCTCTTCTCTTATTAACACGTATCAACTAGGAATAACAAGATAGCAAATGACAAAACCCTAACATTTTTACATAACATACTGGGAGATGAACTAAATTTAAACAAATCCAAGACAAAAGTCATTAAATGTAACAGAATTTATAATTAAAACAGCAGATTAAAGACTGAAAGGATCAAATGTAGAAGAAGAAAGAAGATACGTTTTTATTTAATAGGTAATGGACGAAGCAAGACTGATCTCAAAAGTAAACTCTGCACTACCAATACCATGCTTCCAAAATCAAAACCTTTTTGTTTCAAAGCTTAACCTAGCACTAGGACTGAACTGAAACCTTTGAAATATGATGCTGCAGAATGGTGTTGGAACCTAAGTAGACACATAATTTACTAGACGAACGTGTTTTGTAAATCATGAGTGAGGAAATAAGTTTATGAAATTTCATCACAAAAAGAAGAAACATGTTGGTGGATTACATTTGAACGCATTCGTCTGAGGTTGGTAATGTAGTGTCGTTGCAAACTTTAGCGTAAATATCACACTTTACTGGAGTGTTAATCGTTGATGTAGGGGTATAATTTCAATTTTCTGTGTATTCTGGAGTATTATATTTAAAAAAAAATGAAGAAATAAATTATAAAAGTTACATATTCACAAACAATATGAATAGATGCAAAGAATGTAGAGTATGTTTTGATGTTAAGAAAAGATAGTTCATCTTAGATGCAGAGTGATGTGAGGTGTCTGTTTATTCTGATATCTTTTCCTGTTCTGCCCCTCGGCCACGTAGAGTGATGATATGTACCGCAGTTTTGTTTCACTAGAAAAGGGACAGAAAGACACAACCCACTAACTGATTTATATATATATATATATATATATATATATATATATATATATATAGTCATCAGTCTTTCGACTGGTTTGATGCAATCCTCCATCCCTTCGTATCTTGTGCTAACCTCTTCATCTCTGCATATCCCTAACAACCCACTTCCTCAATTATCTGCTTCATACACTCTGATCTCTGTCTTCCTCTACAGTTCTTACCTTCGACTGTTCCCTCCACCAACAAATTTACCAATCCAGCATGTCTCAAAATATGACCTACCAACCTGTCTCTTCTTTCTGTAAGCTTCTTCCACAAACTTCTTTCCTCACCCATCATTTATAAAACTCGTTCATTTTGTACTATGTCTGTCTAATTAATTTTCAGCATTCAGCTTAAATTTTCTTTCTTTCTGGTGTTCCTGATGTCCATGTCTCGATACCATAAAGTGCAGTGCTCCACACATAGAGTTTTAAAAAGTTCTTTCTGATTCCTAGATCAACGCTTGAAAGTAAAAGATTTTTCTTTTTCATGAAGGCTCTTTTTGCTAGTGCTATTCTGCTTTTAACATCATTCCTGCTTCTGCCATTGGTTGTAATTTTGCTTCCCAAGTAACGGAATTCTCTTACTTCTCCTAATACATCCGATTCTATTTTTATATTTAATCTACTAATATTTGTATAATTTCTGCTACAGTTCATCACTTTTATCTTTTATCTTTCTTTGCTTCATTCAGTATTTTGTTGTATGTGGAGATAAAACCGATACTGAAGTGTAGATTCCAATGAATTCGTTGAAGTAAAGAGATTATCTCTGGATATGGAGAGACGAAGCTGTTGAAAGAATCGCAAAAAGAAAACAATGTAAGCGTAGAGGGAGCTGTACCTGAGCAGGGCCTGAGGAAGCAGTGCGTGACCTCTGTGGGCGCCCCCTGGCACGGCCTGCCTGCGCCCTGCGGCTCTGGCTGGCTGCACGACCTGCTGCGGCTCTGCGCGCCTCGTCCACAGCGAGCAGAGCAAGGCGACCACTCAGACCACGCCGACCAGCCCCCGTCCACTGGCACACACGCACCACTTGTAACAAGCTTTGGTTATTCACATTCGACCATTAGTGTTTAGTCTGCAAGGTGGATCTACGTAAGTTGACTAATTTCCTACCGAACGCTTTTATTCGATGGTATAGTCTGCCTTCCCTTTGTAAGTGTGGATGTAGTGTTCGTCATCTATGTATCGTACTTGTTGGCCTTGCTAAGGAGTCTAGAATCCTGAACACGTGGAAGCCAGTTTAGCACTTCACAGTAACTAATCGAGTCGGCAGTTGTTCGATGTGTCAGGGCCCACGTAGCACTAGTATCCGACAGGAAAACCTCTTGCACTTATCCTTAAAGCTACTCGTGGACAACCCAACCGTACGAATGTATCATTAGGTGTTCGGCAGGCTATCACGCAAGTGACCAGATGCTAACCCTTGAAATGTTGTGAGGGAAACCATGCAAACAAGGTCACTAAGGGGTTGGCAGAACTTTTCGCTGGGTAATTGAAGAGCGAGGCGGTGTATAAGGTCTACAGACGACCTTTTATTTGTCATATTTCAGTCAATTCGCCGGGACCCTACCTCTCCCCCTATTTCACCTCACGGTCCTGCCTCTCCGGATGCAACGCGTTTTAAGGAAGTGACTGCGAAGTACCTGAGCACCCCTCGCTCTCGCACTCCTTGTACTCCTCCGCAGGCCCGCTGCAGGAGGTCAGGCTGGCGTCCCGAGTCCTGCGGTGCCGAATGTGCTGAAGCGCTGCATTCCAATCTGAAATATACCATAAAGAATGTACCCACATCCTACGACTTTGTAATTTATGTTACTTGCAGTAAAATTCGAGGGCTTAAGTCTGTTTTCAACCAACCATTACATCGACCAAACATGATTTGGAGATTCAATCATCTAGTTTAATATCTTCTGTTTAACGTTTTACTCGTATTAAATCAAACATTGGTTGTTTCAAAACAGTTCCATCCCTTTCGAACCATTTTAACCCGTGAAATACTGACGACGGCAAAGGAGATTAAAACTCGAACTCTCCCTGTCAACAACTCATAAGAAATACTTTAGGTCGAGAAATGGACTGAATTCAAGACAACTGCATCGACTCAATGCAATTGATGGCTTAATACTGAATGGATAATAGGGTAAATAGATCTACAGTAATTTTCCATTAAGGGATTGTACTACCAAATACATAGTGCAACGCTTGCAGTGTATACATAACGCGAATATAGGACTTATAAAAATATCTAAAGTGTGAACTGAATAAAAGGAAAAAATGCTAGTAATGAAAGTATTTAAGAGTACAGAGTTGATTTTATTGTTAATTCTGTTTAATGGAAATATAAATAGCTTGTAAATTTCTGAAATTCAAGTAATGTTTTTTATCTCTTCGAACAATCACCTCATTTCCTTAGCAGCCACGTGAAAAACTATGCACTGAGGGATCTGTACTCGGAAAAGACTTGTCTGGAAGGCAGACTTGCTGCAGTGTGGAATAGCTGAGAGATGGGTTATTTATTATCCTTGTGGATAAGTTACTTTATTCAGTGCAGTGAATTGCATTTCAATCTTCCTTTATCGTAATACTTGTTCAACGAGTTTAGACATTAATATGTAAAATCAACAAAAGTTATATGTAACAAATGGATGAAACCAGGTATGTAAATACATAAATTATCTTTATAAAATGCTACCAAATCTATTTCGGTTAGCTTGTAAAAATAAACATGAAAACTTTTCCCGTACGATCAGGTTGCGGTTGCAGGCCTACAACGTGAATGCTACGGTACTCAGATCAAAAATGACCTCAAATCTGGAGAAAACAGTTAACGACAATGAATTCTTACGGTGATGAAAGAACCTCTAAAAATTCATACTGAATCAATCCGCAAAAGTGACTCTTAGAACAGTTAAAAGAGCTATAGAAATATTAAATTTGAGTTTCACTAGAAAATACAAGAAGAAAGCAACCTACATCAGATCAGCTGCAAATGTTGGACATCTTGGAGAAAACCATCACCGTGAAATTGCTGTTTTCCAGCCATGTTGTTTGCAGGAAGTATCGTAGATAGACATACATGATGTTTGAATGAATCCAAGGTATCGTCTGACATGAGAAAGAAGGCCGCCGTCCAATGGAACAAATACGTACGCTGGCAATCCTGATGTCAACTGCCAACGGCCGTAATATTTGCAAATACTGTTGAATTTGTGCTTATAAATCTAAAACATCATGTCGTTATATAACTGAAGTCACGTTAATACATGTTTTGACTTACTGATAAAGACTATGCTATAAAAGAATCAGGGATGTCTGGGTTAAATTAATTACTGAACAATGAACAGCGAGAACTACTACAATAAATATACATCATGTTGCTCCACAAATTAATGCAAATTGCAGTTTAAAACAACTGTGGGGCATAACAGAGCTGTATGGTGTTGGGCGTACTCGTCCTCTTGCCGTGCAGCGTGTTCCGCTTGCGGGTCTTGCGGCAGCGTCGCTCCCTCCTCGTGAAGCCCTTGCCACACTCAGCGCTGCAGTTGGACCACGGCTCCCAGTCAGACCACTTGCCGTCTGAAATCACACCGTGCCTTGCTTTGGTCCTGTCATCGCAACAAACTCATTTTGTTAAACGTTGATGAAGAGAAAGATGCGAAAAAATGTCGTTACAAACAGGTAGTTTATCAGCCTTTCACTTGAACCACCGAATCACAACAATTATTCTGCAAATAGTATATGATGCTTAAGCGACGATAAAAAAAAACCACTGGCCCACAAGAGGCTGAATACAGTTTTTTTTTTTTTTTTTTTTTTTTTTTTTTTTTTTTTTTTTTTATCCCAGATTTAATTTAGTATTCACTCCAATGCAACCAGAAGTGTTACACAACACAAATAAAAGCCTGCTTCCAAAGGTTTATTTGCAGACGCGTTCCTCACTTCTATCATGACTATGACGTGACTTGTGGGTTGTACCAGGTTGCATTAAAGTGGTGTTATATTCGTTCCACAAGTGTTTGGATTTAAACGCCTTGGATGTGTTCTGTCCATTTCCAAAAGTATTACTTATATTTCAAAACACACGATTAACTGTTTTTCTTGTGATTATGTTTATGAAATATTATGAGGGTAATTCGGAAAGTAACCTCCGTTCTAGCGTGGCGCTAGTAGTCGTGCGCGGAGCGCCGCCATTTTCACATCTGCATGTTCCCAGATTCAGTAAGCATCCAGCTGTGACAGTACGAACCTCGTTCTTTTGCGCATTGTCTTAAAACATGAGTGCTGCAATAGAAAATCCTGTGAAGTGTGAGCTGTAATAAGATTTCTTCTTTGCGCAAAAACGTTTCAGCAGCAGACATTCATCGTCAATTGTGTACTGTATACGGTCCGAACGTTATGACGAGTGAAGGTGTTGTGCGGCAATGGGTCCGATTTTTTAAAAGTGGTACAGCAAACATTCATGATGAAGAGAGGAGTGGTAGACCTTCTGTTGCGAATAATGATCTTGTCAAGAGAGTTGACGAAAAAGTTCGTAAAAACAAAAGATTCACAATCTCTGATCTTTCTGAACAATTCCCACTAATTTCTCGTATGGTTTTGTAAATTGCTTACAGAGGTCCACAAAACTAAGCGAATGAGCTCTGTCTTAACCTTCCTTTCACGCTATGACGCAGAAGGAGAAGATTTTTTGAAGAGGATTGTGACTGGTGATTAAACGTGGGTGGCGTACGTAAACGCCGAAACGAAAGAACAGTCGATGGCCTGGGGCCATAACAATTCTCCATGCAAGCCGAAGAAAGCCTGCCAAACATTTTCAACGAGGATGGTTGTGATTACAGTTTCTAGGGATGCCGAGGGAGTTTCGCTCGTTGAATTTATGGAACGTGGCACCACAATCACTTCAGATGTCTACTGTGAAACTTTGAAAAAACTTAAACGAGCCAATCAAAACAAACGTTGTAAGCTGTTATTCGGTGTTGTGTTTTTGCATGACAACGCTCCTCCTCATAGTGCCTGTAAGACTCAGGAGCTTCTTAAGTAATTCAAATGTGACGTTTTAGATCATCCCCCTTACAGCCCCGACTTGGCACCTAGTGATTTTCATCTCTTTACTCACATGAAGAAGTGGCTTGTATCGCAGCACTTCGATGACGACGACGAAATTCAAAATGCTGTAGAATATTGGCTATGTGCCCAGACGGCTAAATTTTATGAAGAAGGAATTTGTAAATTAGTGAAATGTTATGACAAATTCTTAAATTTAAATGGTGACTGTGTTGAAAAATAGTAAAAAGCTGTAGTTTTAAGATGTATATAATAAAATATTTTTTTACTATCCAAGTCTTTTTCTTTATAGCCAAATGGAGGTTACTTCCCGAATTACCCTCGTATTAATATATTATTTTAGTGAAATATATTCTAAAGTCTGATTTATTTTGAAGTTGGCACAAATATATTTTCCACGTTAAATGATTTTGCTAAAAGCTACACTTGCCTCCAGTAAATTCACAACTAAGTAAAGTGGTACACTTGTGACAGAAACTTTTTGATTTAAGGAAGCTACATTACAGATTTTCATACTAAATTTCACTATTGCATTCCGCACCCACTGCTTGAAAATTTTAATTTAACGATCCATTTAACATTAAAATTTGTGCTTCATGACTGCTGGCCAGTCCAAAGAATGTACAAATATTGCGCGGAGTTTCAATTTTGAAGTATCAAATGAACTATGTATTTTTGTAATACAAGTGGGGACAGAAAAGTTTCTCAATACAAGTTTAATTTTCACTGTTTTAAAATAATACCCACACACACTACATAAGTTTCAGTCTTCCGAAATGACTTGTTGAGCCAACTCTTTTATGTTTCCTCAGGGAGCTGCACACAATCATCACCAAAGCTCACGAAAGGCCGCCTCTGTTTTAGCCTGTTGTTCACGTGAAGAAAAGGCGCCAGTCGAATCGAGAAGATAATAGTAGATAATTCATCAAAAGATAAGCAAGAAGAAAAGCTTAAAACTCCACCAGTTATTATACTTACGTTAGAAACATACACATAATTCAACAACTTTCTACAGAAAAATCTAGCAGGAGGCTTAAGAGTAATTGCTAAGGCAGAAATATTGAAACGCTTCACAGAGAACAAGGACTACCTACTGGAAATATTGATTACAAATAATGTTTCTTGTTACATGTACCAGTTAACATAGGAAAAATATTTGAAAGTGGTAGTTACTGCTGAGCAAGTAACAGAAGAGATATCCCTCAAACGTCAAGCAAGTTTGTCAGTTCAAGAAGAGGAATTAATAAATGAGGAACCTTATACCGCTACCAGTTTATGTAGTATTTCTTTTAACTGGTCTTAAAGCAGAGAAGATCTATAACTTGTATAAAATTTTATTTGACCATTCCATTAAATTTCTAATACGCAACTTTCTGTTCTTTCTCATTTCTTGTTAGTTATAAAACCTTTTTTACAGTTTGATCAGTTGCGTTAAAAACCATTGAGATTCGTTTTATGCTTTGTGGACGGGCGTTGAAGATTTAATTGGCTGTAAACTGAAATTATTTCATTATGATTACTGGTAATGATGACTTCTATTGTTTACGTCATTAACTTTATTTCTGAATTAGTGTAATGTGTGTTGGAATTGAGATTTATGGAATCTCCCTACGTGCTGGATACAGTAGGCTTACTTACTTTGATTTACTGAGAAAATCGTCGTGTTTGCAGGTATTGGTTACGTAATACCTGTCCTTGAAGGAAAATATTTTTTTTTTTTTAAATAGCGAAGAAAATTAAAAAATGTAAAACATAGCAAATATTGTGTCTCAGGTGAAGACCATCTGAGCGATGTGTCCTGTTTTAGTAAACATGACGAATTTTGGATGTGTGTAAAATGCAAAGCCTTTAAATCTCTTCATATAATAAGGAAGTCTATCATGTATGTCACATCATAACGTAACTCTATGACGTCGCACAATGACGTCACGCTTTACGCCATTTTTCTTGGTTATTCACGCTTTTTAATAACATTTCTAAGCATCTGCGAATAAATTAACTGAGAGAACACTGAAAAAAATATGTATTGCGTTTAAATCGTCATATCAATCATTAAATGCTTATATTTACGTATTATTCTTTGGATAAATAGAAGAAGTACTCCTTAAATTCTTTGTCCGTAGGTATGTAAGATAAAAGTTTTAATTTTCGATCATCAATATTAGCGAAAGCTTTGATTAGTTTGTTACTTAGCATAGGTCAGAATTAGAACTGGCATTTGATAATACAACAGAGGGCATGAATAAACTAGGTTTTTTTTCTCAAAATAATTTAAACTGTGCCCTATTATTGAAATTATTAAATCATTTGAACGGAAATAATTGCACACTGATCGCGAACTGTGTAGCAATTAAAACAAACAGAACAGATCTGGAACCTAAAAATGATACTCCAACATCGTCAGTCAATCCCCTCAGTGGTAACTTTTGTAGACTTTAAGAAAGCATATGATTCGATTGACCGCACTACGCTGTTCAGTATACTACGCGAATATGGAGTAGATAATAAATCAACTATTTTAATTCAACAAACTTTGACAAATACCACTTCAAAAGTGAAATTTACGGTAGAAATCTCTGAATCTTTTGAAATTAAAACTGGTGTAAGACAAGGAGATGGGTTATCACCACCCCTGTTCAACTTGGTACTAGACAAGATCATTAGCATATGGAAAAGTGAAATACCTGGAATATTTATGAGAACAAAGGATAAACGAATTAGCATAAAATGCCTTGCTTTTGCGGATGATCTAACGGTAATTACACGAACTGTTGAGGAAACCAAACATGCTGTTGAGAAGCTTCATGAGAAAGCTATCAAAACTGGCCACCAAATCTCTTATGAGAACACGCAATATATGAACTCCAAAAGCACAAACCTGAAGCCACTCGTGACCAAATATGGCACTATCAAACAAGTTAAACACTGTAAGTACTTAGGAGAAATTATTGGGAATACTGGAACTGAGAAAGATGCCCACAAAAACCGCGCTGAAAAACTGCAAGAAGCATATGCAATTACTTGGAATACGTACAATAAGAAATCACTTTCCACCAAAGCCAAACTCCATCACTACCACACCGTCGTTCTTCCAGGAGCACTGTATGTGCCGGAGACATCATTATTAATGGTAAATGTCAATAGAATAGAAAAAATAGACAGATACTGAGAAAAATATTCAGCCCCAAAACCTAAGATGGCATCTGGATGCGCAAAAGCTCAGAAGAACTGTATTCACTGACCGAAAGATTCACCTCACTCGCACGGAAAAGACGCATGAAATTTTATGGACATATAGCACGAATGGATGACTCACGATTTACCAAGAAAATTTTCCACATCGTCATCGGTCCCTGACAAAACAAAGTACGCTGGTTTGTAGAAACCCAGAAGGACCTCGCAGAAGCCAGCCTTGACCCATTGACATCCACACGCAGTAAATATAGACAATTGATCACCTCACATAAATTTGCCCCTAAGAGCCCAACATCAAAAAAATCTCAAACTCAGAACTTCATGGACACAAGAGAGACGTCAAGCCCACAGCGAAAGGATGTGGAGGTTTTGAGAAAATAAGAAGAACAGCAAGAAGAATAAGAAGGACAATGCAAATTAATGGTTCCACGCGCTCCTTAGTGGGCTAAACGATATATTATTATTTATTATTTATTCGTTGAGGCCAACTAGGACCACGTTAAGCCTTTGTCCATTTGGCAGCGAGTTTCTTCTTCTTTTGATATAATAATAATAAAAAAAATTAATCTTCTTTGCTTTCACTGAATAATATTACTGAGGCTATTATTTCCGCAAAATGTAACTATGTCAGCTATTCAAACGTTGTAATATCGGTCTGAATCACGGATAACAAAGAAGAAAGATATAAAAACTCTTGAAGATTTTTGAACAAATTTATGTTATTGTGTAATCACTGGGACTCATCAAGGAATAGTCGTTTTGGTCCAATGTTGCCACCTTAGCGATTTTGTTGCTAGATTTAGTGAATTGTGAACCTCTAAAGCGATATTCTTAAATACGTTATCGCTAAAAAAATATTTGGTGATTTTTAGTGATATTCATTCTTCCAGAGTTTCGAAAAACTTGATTGGAATTGGGGTAGGTAATGACTCGGATAAATAATTGCGTACATAATATATTGAAAATGGAATATGATTTACCCAATACAAGAATGCTGCTGGAATAAATAGGTCTACTTTTCTGGAGTAATCTGATTTAGGCATATCCTATCACTCGAATGCCGCAGTAGAAAGGATTTTAAGTACAATGAACATTTTTAAAAACAATTTGAGAAATATGATCTATGTAAATACTCTTGTTAGCGGTTTTATATATATATATATATATAAGGAATCAGTTAAAAATTGTGAAAAAACTGCTACAGTTACGAGCTTCCGGCTGATGTGATTGCTGCAATTGGTAAAGATGTTAAATACTCTTTCAATTCTAAGACTGACGATTCATCTCATCACTCCACATCAGCAAGTTCTGCAACTCCAACGATAGACCAAGGTTACGAAGAAGAAATAGCGATTGAAGAAATTGGATGTTGATTTTTAATACAATGTATGTTTAATTGTATATAATAATCATTAAAATGTTTTATATTACTTACCTTACCATTTTCCTTTATTGTATTTAGCGATTTCTAGCAACTCTTTTAGTTCTAAATATTCCGCAATCTAGTGAGTTTTGAGACCAGGTATAGCGACTTATGTTTTCGTAACGTGGCAACATTGTTTTGGTCTGAAAACTGTTACACATGTACGTTGGGTGATATTATTGAATATATGTTACTCTTAGAGATGTAAAATATATCCATCCTTACAAACTTCACTTGAAAAGTGCCATAACGCTAAGGGGCGAGCTACTGGGAGAAGGCATGATGATAACGCAAACGTTCCTTCGACTATATTATTTAGTAATATGTTTCTAATGCACCCATCAAGATAGTATATAATGCACAAACTTCAAGCAAAAAAAAAAAAATCTGTCGTAACATTACACTCTAAGCAATTAGAGTACGCCATTTGTTCATGTATGTAACCTCAAGCGAGCAACAAAATGCATCAATGACCAAAAATAATGAAAATCAAAACAACTTTATAATTAAAACAAAGACCATTAAGCAATAAAAGGAAGCGTTTATGTCCATTCTGGTCCAGGCTACATTATAATCTATCCACAGGTATTGTTAATGACTCTGCTCGAATATCATGATTATTAAAATGTTTAATAAATCCAAATTTCTAGCAAATTATGCATTAACAACAAGAACCAAACGCCATTTTCTTACAGGTTGTATTTCAACCATAAAAACTAGATTCCTTCGTTCGCTAACAGTTCAAAGTTGTTGCAGTTTTTTTGTGTGTAATTTGTTCCATATTTTTGATGGCTGTGATAGCAACATATTCTCTAATAATATCGTTCAGAGAACGTGTGCAAGATCATTATACTTTTCTATATAGCTTCTCCCTGTCGTTCGCGTTACGGCACTTTTTGAGGGAAGTTTGTAAGGTATATACAGTAAAAGTCCGGCTATCCGAGTTCCGATTATCCGAGCCGCCGGGTTAACCGAGGCAAATTTTTGAAATATGATAGGGAGCTTCAACGATCATAGAGGAAAAGTTTTGGCATGGAAAAGCCTAGAAAGGACCATAAAGCTCAACAAGGTTTCAATTAACTGACACACTTAGCCAGCCAACTTCCAGTCGTAAAAGAAAAGATTATGAAGATATACAAGAGTGGTTGTTGGATGACGGTCAAAATCAGCTTAACGATGATGAAATTGTTAATATGGTTGTCAGCGGGCAAGGAGAAGAAGACGAAGAAGATAAAAATGAAACTATCCCAAAAATTTCTCATGGTGAAGGTTTAAAAAGAATAGAAGCAGCACTTGAGTATATTGAGCAACAGGAAGAAAGCACAGCAGCCGACATAATAATGCTACAGTGTTGGCGCTATACTTCCGCTAAGAAGACAATCAAAATTATGACACAGACTTTTTTGGCAAGTGATCGTAATTAATGTACAAAAAACAATTTTATTCTACATCTATACTCTGCAATTCACAATTACTGTGGGTGGCATAGGGTGCTAAGCACCAATCCTATTTTAGAGTATTCCAATCCCGAACAGAACGAGGAAAGAGAGAATACATAAATGTATCAGTACGGCATCTTATCTCTCAAATCTTATCCCTCCTGTCATTGCGACCTAAATAGGTTGGCGGAAGAAGTATTTCGTTGCACTCGTAAATTAGAGATCTTCGCATATTCTCCAACAAATTTAAACGAAAACGACGTCGTCTGTCCGCCAAACAATCCCAGCCCAACCCACGAATCAGCTCTGTGACACTTACGTAAGGACTGTAACTAGCAGTCACGAATCGAGCGGCTCTCCTCTGTACTTTCTCTAACGTGTCAATCAATCCCTTGCGATACGGATCCCAAATTGCACAACAGTATTCAAAATGCGGACGCACTAGTGTTTTGTACGCTATTTCCTTTGTATGAGCATTGCAGCTTCTCAAAATACGACCTATAAAACGTAGTTTTGAATAAGCTTTGCCTACGACGGAAGTTATGTGCAAGTCCTATTTCATGTTGCTTTGTACTGTTACACCTAGATACTTCAGGGAATTGATCGTGTCAACAACTGAATTGTTAACTTTGTACTCGTGAGCAAACGGGGTCTTTTTATTACTTATTTGCATTGCCTTGCACTTTTTAAGTTAAGTGTAAGCTGCCATTTACGGCACCATTCCGAAATAACATCCAGATCGCGCTGTATTTCTAAGCAATCGTCAGAGCACCCCACTTCCCTATAAATAAGTGCATCATCAGCAAAAAATCGCGTCCTGCAATTAACGTTGTCACCGAGATCGTTTATAAAAATTAAGAAAAGAAGTGGTCCTATTACACTTCCTTGAGGAACGCCCGAAGTAACATCTAGCTTTGAAGAGGCTTCCCCGTCAACAACGACATACTGCGACCGACCAGTTAGAAAATCGCGTATCCATTCGCAGATCTGATCAGAAATACCGTACGCTCGAATCTTCGTCAAAAGGCGGTTATGTGGTACAGAGTCAAAAGCCTTCTGGAAATCCAAGAAAATAGCATCAACTTGTGATCATGCATCGATAACCTTCATTACGTCATGCGAAAATAGAGCCAGTTGCGTTTCACACGAACGGTTCTTACGAAATCCGTGTTGGTTTGCTGTAAGTAACTCGTTTTCATCCAGAAACTTCATAACGATAGAGCATATGACATGCTCCAGAATTCTACTGCAGACAGATGTTAAAGATATGGGTCGATAATTCCTAGGATCTCTCCGATCACCTTTCTTGAAAACGGGAATCACCTGCGCTATTTTCCAGTCAGAAGGTACTTTCCTTTCTTCTAAAGATTTACGAAATATATCTGATAGAAATGGTTCTATTTCTTCCGCGTATTCCGAAAATAATCTTACTGGAATACCATCAGGACCCGGCGCCTTCCCCCACTTCAGGAACTTTAATTGCTTTATGATACCTACACTATCAATTTGAACTGGATCCATCTTAAATTCTACACGCCGTGCAATAGCGGGAATGTTTTCCATGTTTTCGTCAGTGAAAGAATTTTTAAATTCGGTGTTAAATACGGTAGCCTTTTCGCGGCTGTCATCAACTTCCCGACCGTCTTGTAGTAGAACTGTCATATTGTTGTCACTACCACTAACTTTTTTTACGTACGACCAAAATTTCTTTGGGTTTTCGTTGAGACTCTTAGAAAGTGAGTTGCATCTAAAGTCGTTAAAAACCTCGCGCATCGCATTCTTAACATGTTCTCTTGTATCAGCTAACTTTTCTAAATCACTCCTATACATCGTCGTCCTTGAACGTGCATGTATCTTCCTTTGTTTTTTAAGTAACCGTTTAAGTTCTCGTGTATACCACGGGGGATCGTTCCCATCCCTGATTGTCCTTTTCGGTATATGTAAGTCCATACCTTCCCTGACTATATGCATGAATCGAAGCCACATCTCTTCAACCAAGCCTCTTCCTTCTATAAAGGTAATGTAATTATCCCTCAAAAACGTTCTTAAACTCTCCTTTGGGGCCTTTTCAAACCTGTAAACGACCCTTTCTTTTTTCTTTTTGCGCGTGACTGTTAATTTTACTGTAGCAATTACAGCTTTATGATCACTTATTCCCATGGTGGTAGAGATGTCCGTGAATAATTCCGGCCTATTCGTAACGAGAATATCTAAAATGTTTTCGTTATCGTTGTGGCACCGCGTTGGTTCAGTGACGAGCTGCTCAAGATTCAGATCTGAGAAAAGGTCAAGAATAATTTCACACGATGTTTTATCCCGGCCACCAGTAACGTGGACGTAATTATACCAGTCTATATACGGAAAGTTGAAGTCACCTTCTAGTATTATTGCATGATCTGGAAATTGACGAGCTATATTACATACATTAGTTCTTAAGGCCTCAGCAATAGATACATCTGCATCTGGTGGACGATAGAAAGACCCTAATACCAGTTTTGTCCTAGCTACTTTTAGTCTAATCCATAGGATTTCACAGACCGTATCGATATTTATTTCACTACACGACAGGTGTTGACTAACAGCTATAAATACACTGCCTCCATTGGAGTTCAACCTATCCTTACGGAAAACATTCATTCTATCGTTAAATATTTCTGCTGAACTTATATCCGGTTTTAACCAGCTTTCAGTACCTAATACAATATCAGCTTCTGTACTACTAATAATGCTTTCAAGCTCAGGCTGCTTATTACAAACACTTCTACAGTTAATAACGAGTACTTTTAATGGTCGAGACTGATTTACGCTACTCCTAACATATGGTGCCGAATTTGATAGGGCTGCCCGTAACTGTGATCCCAGTTTCGGGTCTTCCTGCCTCATCCTAAAAAATCCCCCAATGCACTCCACACGGCCCCTGCCACCCGTGTAGCCGATTCACGTGTGTAGTGCACTCCTGATCTATCCAAAGGAACCATACACGACTCGACCCCATGGCGAAGATATAGGAATCTGCATCCATGATTATCGCAGAAACGCCGCAGTCTCTGGTTTAGACCCTCGACTCGGCTCTGAACCAGAGGTCCACAGTCGGTTCTATCGACAATGCTGCAGATAGTTAACTCAGCCGAAATCTTGCGGTCATCAACCACAGAGCTCACCCTTTGAGCAAGCCGCCGGAAGGAAGAGAGGATAGTCTCTGACCCCAGGCGGCAAGCATCGTTGGTGCCGACATGAGCTACAATCTGCAGCTGGCTACACCTCGTCCGATCAATGGCATCCGGGATGGCCTGATCCACATCTTGGATCAGACCTCCCGGAATACACAATGAAGGGACACAGGACTTCATCCCAGACCTATTCGCCATGTCCCTAAGGGGTTCAATAAAACGCCTAACGTTTGAGCTACCTATCACCAAAATCCCCTTCTGTGGTAGCTCAGGCCTTGCGGGCAGGGGGGCTGTCAACTCGCTGTTTGACGATTGTGGATCTGAACCAGACCCAGACAATACATCAAACCTGTTGGACAGTGGTACAAGCTTGTCCTCCTGGGATTCAGACTTGCACAACTGCCCCCGCATGCGGCGTCGACTTCCGGAAACCACACGCCAGACACCGTCAGGTGACTGCCGCACAGGCTCCAAGGTCTCAGCCTGGACTACAGGTACGATGCTGGGAACAGGAGAACCCGCGATAGCACTAGCTTCAGCGGAGTCTCCCATAGCACATCTGCTGCAGTCGCCTACGGCAGCTTGCAGCCTTGTAACTTTCGTTAGCAAAGCTGCAAGCTGAGCGCGAAGATCAGCCACCTCAGCCCGCGCCTGCACACATCAATCACAGTCCCTACACATATTTCTAAACAAAAGCTACGGAGAAGATGAAAGATGAACTAACCGAGTGATCCAAATAAACTGTTCACTACTTACAAACAACCGATAGACACGACTGGGGAAAAAAAATCCTAAATTAACAAAGGACTTCCTCGCGTAATGGTTACAAATGACCAACTGACTACTGGTGCTGTTAAACAAATAAGCAAAGATGGACAAAAGCTTTCTACACACTTTAACTAAACACAGAAGGCGTGACGGTTGCTGAAGACCAACTGTCTACTAGCGCTGTTAAATAAGCAAAGATTAAACAATAGCTATCTATACACTTTAAATTAAACTAAACACAAAGAGTACTTCCTGGTGTGACGGTTGCTGAAGACCAACTGTCTACTAGCAATGTTAAATAACCAAAGATTAAACAAAAGCTATCTACACGCTTTAAATTAAACTAAACACAGAAGGCACTTCCTGGCGTGACGGTTGCTGAAGACCAACTGTCTACTGGCGCTGTTAAATAAGCAAAGTTAAACTAAAGCTACCTACACACTTTAAATTAAACTAAACACAAAGAGTACTTCCTGGCATGACGGTTGCTTCACAAATTAGGTTTAAACTATAAATAAATTGTATTATTTCAGTTTCAAGACGTTTTTTGATTCACTGTAACCTCTTTCCTTGACCTCCGGTTATCCGAGTTTTTCGTTATCCGAGGTGTTCCCGGTCCCATTTACGTCGAATAATCGGACTTCTACTGTATATATTTTACAGCTCTAAAAGCAACACACATTTAACTATCTATCGAACGTGTGTAACAATTTTCAGGCCAAAGGGACACTCCTTTATTCCTATGAGTCCCAGTGATTACGCTAGAGCCCAAATTTATAAAGCGATGCATTATTGCCACTAAAATGCGATACACTACAGGGTGAGTATTGTTTTTTTTTCCTGGCGGCAAGTTTAGAGTAGTAAGTGGTTAGGTTGAAATGCAATCTGGACCCGGAGGGAAACGTAAACTTTTGTTACAACGCAAGGCACGAGGAATTACATTGAATTTTATTTTTTAACAATTCTATTTAGTTAAGCAATTGCTAAGAAATTAATTGTCAGAACACTTAAAGAAAAGTATGTATTTCGTTTAAATTGGCATATTAATTATCAGGTTTTTTTTTTACTGAAATCATTCTTAACGTCCTTCGCTTTCACTAGGGTCATTATTTCAGCAGATGTAAGCTGTGTCAGCCGTTAAAACATCGATCTTCATGACAGGTAATGAGAGAGAAATGTGTAAAAACCTATGAAGATTTGGGATCAAGTTTATATTGCGATGCATGGTAACACTGACATGCGATACAGGGAATGTATTAATTCGCGTGTGATTGAACCTTTGCTTTTCTAGCGGCAATATTAGGGGAGTTGGGATTAGGTTGAAGTGCATCCTCAAGCAAGTTTACAACCGAAGAATTTTTTACAGCACAATGGACGATAAATAACAATGAGCTTTATTATATGACAATTCTATTTAGTTAAGCAACTGAAGATAAATAAATTAACATAACACTCCATTAATCCCTTCATTTTTGATGGGCTTTGAGCTAGTTATAATAATAACTCTGGTGGAAATTACCCTACACACCCGTCTTTCTCCTTTCCTCTTCCCATCTACGTTTGTATTCCACTAATTTTTACTTTAAATTGTTTCAGTGTTTTTGGTAAATTATTCATCATTTCTCTTTGCAACTTATTACAATCCCATACACCCTTCCCTATGAAAGAAAATTTTCTACACCTTTAAGTCTGAAATCAAGTTCAAGTTTGTGGTCATGGTCATCTTTACCCTTCCACGCACCTCTCTTAATTTTACCACCAATATCTTTCAATGCTTCATCACCGATATATACCTTGTACTTTCCCATGACTCTCTTCACCTTCCTTCTATCCTCCAATGAATCCCACTCCAGCTCCTTTATCATATTAGTTACCGATTGTGTTTTGCAGTAATTTTCAGATGCAAATCTGGTAGCCCTTCTCTGTACCCCTTCCTACTTCTGTACTTGATACCCAAAATGTGGGTCCCATACTACACCACCATATTCCAGCAGTGGTCTGACCAAAGTTTTGTACCCCAATTCCCTTAATTATCTAATGCATCCCCTCATCACTCTTTCCAACAGGTGAAGGATTTTTAACCCTTTCCCTACTACCTGTCCAATGTGTACTGCCCAGTTACATCTGCTACAACATGTTATGCCGATGTATCTACATTTCTAGTCTTCCACACTTTATAATCATAATCAATCTTTAGCTCTTTATCTGTGTACGTAATAATCTGGCTCTTCTTTGGATTTATCTTCATCCCCAGTATAATTTATACCAAGAAAGCAATAACTTAATAAAATCATTTAGCATTCAAGAAAGTTTAATGTAAGATTAAAATTCACAGGAAAACATTAAATTTACGTCCTTTGAATTTCCCGTGACAACAGATGAACTCAAAACTTCTTGGAAAGTAGACGTCGCTTCGGGAGATCAGATTACCAATTCATGAACCCGCAATTTTTCGGAAAGGAAGTCATAAACAACAACCCATGTAGATTGTATGACGGGTGTCGGTTTGGCTTTAGGAATCGTTGTTATTAAAATGGAATTATTATAACATGAGCCTTCCTTCATTGAAGATAATTATACGAATTATTTCTGGTTCTAAAATAACGGAAAATAGAAAGAAGTAAACAGCGAAGCGCATTTCACCAGCTAGTTGTCCTATCTAGACCACGCTGCAGCTGTTTACAATCGTCTTCCGTTTTGATCCTATTATATAACATTATGTAATCTGCAGACAATCTAAGTTCCCTTAACACAATCGTTTATTAGAATAACGAGTAGAAATGGTCCCAATACACTACCCTGTGAGATTCCCATGTTCAATCCTACTTCTTTTGATACTGTATTTCTAACCCTAACTTTTTTCTTTCTACCTTTTAGGAATTCTTCTACCCGGCAAATCACTTTTTTATAAGTTTCCATCTTATTTAGCACCATTTTGTGGCTTACTCTGACAAAAGTCTTTGTAAGATCTAGTAAAGACTTAAATGTTTAATGTTATTTATTATGGCGGCGGTGGTATGATTTGTTTTCATTCTTCGGAAAAACACTTAATATTTCACGAAGCTAGAGCCACCCGTTAGTATGAGAATAATTGAACGGACTTGACTAAAGACGCACAGTTCAAAATGTTTCAGCACGCGCATACTGTGTGGCTGTCGATAGTCTAACACAGTCACACTTTTACACACGTAGATCGTTCCTGCACTACCGCAGTAAAATTCAAGCCTTTCATGTTAAATATAAGCATTTGACGATGCAAAAGGGCAGATTTTTTTGGATCAGTGTTAGTGTACCCAGATGGTAGGTGCATTTTTTCCCCGTGCAGGCTTGCTTGTCCATGTTGGGCCCCTGGCAGGTGAGCACTGGTAGACTGGGAGGTGGCGACGTGCAGGAGCGAGACCGCACGGAGGAGCCACGGCCACAGGGTGCACTGCACGGGGACCACTCCGACCACGCACTCCAGCCACCACGCACTGCACACAAGCAACACTTCACATATTACCATCACGGACAGATGGAAATAATCAGTTATCTGGTAGTCTTTGAATAACTATAATGTTACCAGCATGTAAAATCTCAGAATAATGGAAGACTGAATTATCTGATCGGAAACATGATTTAACCATCTGATGTCTTTATACTAATAATGCTATTATCATATGAAAGGCACTTATCTCAGAAAGATATGAAAATTATACTACGGATTATTACTTGTATTAAATCCAGTAAAAATTCAAGTAATGAAATAACACTTGAAAGAAACTAATAAAATCCTCATATCCACTGTGCAAATCTTGGAATCAGATTAATAATCGCAAAATCAGATAGTTTACTATGGTATTGTTAACTTAGACCTAAGTAAGCATTAGCTAATAAATTTTCTCTTAAAATCTACCCATATTCACACCACTTAATGCCTTATTTTCTCCGATACCTACTGTCCAGTTTCACTGTCATATTTACAGTTCTGCCCTGGAAGAAGACGCCAGAATGAGGGTCGAAACGTCGGTTTCAAGAAACATGACGCGGCGCCACCCGGATAGCCAAGAATCAACTTACTCTGGCCGCGGAATCCTACGATTACATATTTTAGAATATTTTACCATGTTTGGAGCCACCAACTCTATTGGACAAAACCACATTTTTTTTCTTTTTTTTCTTCTGAGTGTCCTACAGCTCTTGCCACTTTCCACATCTCGGTCTCCACAATTTTCTATTGTGAGCCTCCTTCAGTTCTATAATTTGCTCTTTCATTGACTCTTAATTCCTTGCAACCATCTTAAAGGTGGTCTACCACACTGTCTCCATTTAGTTGGTTGGTACTTAAAGATTATTTTTGGTACTCTCCTTTTTTCTATCCTAGTTAGGTGCCTGAACCACAACAGTAGTTTCATTTCAACATTCTGGACTACTGTATCTTTAATGCCAGTATTTGTTCATTCTGTATATGCTCTAGATTAGACACTCAAGAAGCTCTTCAAATGAAATCCATCTTCACTGCTTCCGTTTTTCTGTGGTTTCTTTCTGTTACTGTCCAACATTCTGCCTCATGAGTTATAATCAATCTCACTATGGCTCTATACATTAGGGTTACCAGAATTTTTTCTCCAAATCCGGGGACGCTTCACAACTTTTTCACCAAAATCTGGGGCACTTTCGGCATTTGTCCTAATTATACGTTGTACTTTTTTTAACTTATATGATTAAAGGTTTGGTTAATTTAAAAGCCACATATTGTTTATATTTTGTATTTTAAATGAGGATCACAGACATCCATGTTGCACACAGCAAGGAGACTTGATTTTCCAAAGCTGTTGTGTCCAAAACTCAGTATCCTTTTAATTTTCTTTTATTCCTAGGCATGTACGAGGAAAGAAGCGCATTTCATATCAAATGAATGCATTAACAAATCAGGGCTTTTAAAGAACTTTCACTTTATTAAAAAAAATTCTGAGGACAACAGTAAAAATCCGGGGACATTGCGGGGACGAAATCTGTCCGGGGACAGCATGTCCGGACAAAACCGCGAAGTGACAAAACCGCGAGGACAAAACCGTGCAGACAGAACCGCTAACGGACAAAACCGCGAACGGACAAAACAGCGAAACGGACAAATCTACGAGTTATCCCCTCACTGTTTGATCTCTTATGCTCCAAAATATTATCCTAACGCAGTTTACTGTTTGATCTCTTATGCTCCAAAATATTATCCTAACGCAGTTTTTAAACGATTTGGGGATCGCAGCTAGGGTTACGTTATTATGGAGTGCGGTACTGTAATTTATTTTGTGTATATGTAATTTATAATCTACGAGTTATCCCCTCACTGTTTGATCTCTTATGCATCAAAATATTATTCTGTCAAGCGTCATCACTTCGCATTTGACGATTTTGTTTTGGTTGAGGTTAATAGAGAATTAGACCCGACGCGCGGTGGGAATGCAGCTTAATGGGGCTTCTGTATACCTGAGAAGAGTGACAATGGCCTTCACAATGGAGTGAGTGGGAAGACCCGCTTATCTCCGGTAGGTTCGGCCTAACTGACCCTTCTCAAGTCGAGCGAACAATTTGCCTGGACGATCTTTTGTTGCCGTCGCAGGAGACATCCCCGCATGCAAATGGAAAATTCAGCAGCCAAAGTCAAAACCCGGAGACGTTCGGGCATTTCCGAGGCAAGGCCGCTATAGCAGATCCAAGCATTCTGTGGTGGTCAGTTAACCGAAGAGATTGTGTATCTTCCTGAATAATGGCTCTCGTGTTTGTAAAAAATAACAAAGGGGGAAATCACCTCGTTTATAAAGGATATACATTTAGGCAAGAAAGGAACGAAGTAAATCTCGACCATCTTCCAAAATATTGGCGATGCACCAGTTATGACAGTACAAGATGCCCAGCAAGAGTTACATTGGAAAATCAATCAAACATTGCAGAAATGAATGGATTACACAATCATTCTGCTAAACCAGCGAAAAGAAAAGCAAAAGAGGTTCGACTTGAAAAGCTGAAAAAGGCTACAACCACATTAGAGGCACCCCAAACTGTTCTTGCATCATTATTTGCAGGGATGCCCAATGAAGTTTCTGGATCACTACCATCCACCGATTCACTTGCAAGAGAAATTAGAAGAGAAAGACAAAAATCTGGAGGAGTACCACCGAATCCATTATCAAGAACAGAACTTCAAATTCCTGAAGAATATACAAAAATAAACGGTGAAATTTTGTCTTTTGCACGACAGTGGTCCAAGAGAGGATCGTATATTAATTTTTGGAACGAAAAAAAACCCTTGAAACTCTGAAAGAATCAAATGCAATTTTTGTCGATGAGACGTTCTCTGTTTGTCCACTTATTTTCAGCCAGCTTTATACTATTCATGGATTTAAAGAAGATGCCTCACTACCATCGATTTTCGCTTTACTTCCAAACAAAAGGGAGGAAGCATATAGAAGACTTATAAGAATTTTACAAGAAATAGAGCCGCAAATTGGATCGAATCTGCAAATGATAATGCTGGATTTCGAAAAAGCTGCAATGAACGCTTTCGCAGAAGCTTTTCCTGGAGTAAAACTTACTGGATGTTTCTTCCATTTTAAACAGTGCATTTGGCGAAAAATTCAGGAAATACCGGGATTTCAAGAAAAATACAATGACAAAGAAGACATCACGTTTCAAACAAAGATAAAGAAACTTGCAGCAATTGCCTTTCTTCCTGTTTCAGAAGTCATCTCTGTTTATGAAGAACTCTGTGATAGGGAGTTTGCAGACGAGGAATTCTCTCCACTTTTGGATTACATTGATGATACATGGATTGGACGTATTCTTCGAGGAAATCGACGACGAGAACCACTATTTCCAATCGAAATTTGGAACCAAAACCAGAATGTTAAAAATTCGTTAGAGAGAACCAACAACTCCGTCGAAGGTTGGCACAATGCTTTTCGGTTATTACTTGGATCAAGCCATCCTACAATTTGGAAACTCATGGAAGCTTTCAAGAAGCAGCAAAATCTGACGGAGGTTAAATTGGTGCAATATGGAAGGGGAGATAGAAAAATACAGAAAATGACATATGCAAGAGTCACCAAGTCGATTTTCAATTTAGTTAGTGAATATGATTGTAGCGATGCACAGAAATTTCTTTCTGGTATAGTTCATAATTTCGATTATTAGATAGTGTGCTTGTGTATTTTGTTACAATTTATATTAACTTATTAATGGTTTATTGATGTATATTTCGTATAATCCATCTATATTGTATTTTTATTTTCCATAATGTTCATGCTTTTGTAAATAAAAAAAATAATGGGGTGTTACATAGATCACCTCCTCGTGGTGCACCCTGGGTAACGCTAATAATCTACGAACTCTTGTGGTTTTATGTATTCCTGGTTTTTCTGTATTCGCCGTTTTGTCCTTTCGCGGTTTTGTCCGTTCGCGGTTTTGTCCGTCGAGGTTTTGCCCTAGAACCGGGGACAGAGAGTTAAATACGGAAAATGTCCGTGGCAAATGGGGACGCTGATAACCCTACTATACATACTATGTTTTACTTTGAGGTCAATCTTAATGGACCATGGGAGGGGATTTATTTTTTGTATGGCAGACCTCCCTTGGTTTAGTCTATGTCTGGTATATTCTTTGCACGTTCCCTTATTACTAATAATGCTCCCCAAAGACTAATACATTTCACATGCCTTTTTAGTGAGGTGGCACTTTGAGATGTGATATTCTCTCTTTGTGATGTTGATTTATAGCTCCCACTGATTATACTGTTCTACTAACCTCCTCAGAATGTGTGCCAATTCCTCTTCATCCTCAGCTATTTATCCCTGGTCATCTGCAAATGACAGACCATATAAACAGGCTCCATCCATATATATTGCAACTGTCAAGCATAATCTTCTCCAGTTCTCTAAAATGCCTTTCATATGTATTTTGAACAAGAATAAAGGGAGCAACATTTTTTTTTTTGAGTTTAGTACCTAGTTAATTATAAAGATCCAACCCTTATAACTCCCACTACTTTCTTACAAAATTCTGATAGCTCTTACATATAATTCAAAGACACTACTATTTTCCAAAATTTCAAAAAGCTTACATGGTAACACATCTTCATATGCTTTCTCCAAGTTAATTAAATCTAATTGTGTGACCAATTTTTTTCCTCTTCTTCTCTCAACTATCTGTACTAAGGAAGAAAATGTTATCAATACAGGATCTGCTTTGCTGTTCAGTAATGACTAGTTCTTTCTCTGACTTGTTTTCCAATATTCAACCATACAGACTTCCCTGGGCGACAGTCACACCAATCACTTGATAATTATTAGATTCTCATTTGTTGCCTTTATTGTAAATACAACATATCATTGAAGTATTAAAATCAAGGTAAATTTTCTCCTCCAAATAAAAATTCATTAAAATTTTTGTCAGTAACTCAGTCCATATTTAACTGGCTCAATAGGCACATCTCCAGGTCCTGCAGATTTTCCATTCACCATTTGGTTTAGTCCTCATTTCACCTTCATGAAAAATGATTCTATGTTATAGATCACTTGCTTGCTGGAATGCTAGTTTGTTTTGATTTATATTTGCCATCAATAAATTATTAAAATGGTCCATGTCATTGAATTTAAAGAAAGGATGGTGTTGGTTTTATGATGTTCGATGTGGTGCTAATCTGATTTCACTACCACCCAACCATTCACTGCAATTTCTTAACTGTAATTGTTATTACTGACTAGATACCAATTATTGTTCAGATCAGTTTAAGAATAACAGTTCAAATCACTCAAAATGCACCTCACAGAGAGAATAATTTAATTCTAATTTAATTGTTATGTAGCACAGGCTCTGGTGGCAATTTCCCTACATGTCAATTCTTCCACGTTTCCCGAGCATGCCTACTTTTGCCCTCTACAGATCTAAACTTTATATTCTTTCACCATTTTTGGTAAATCATTTCTCTTGTCACTAACCAAAGTTGAAGGCTGCAACGGGTGAAGAACATATATGGCAAACACAAGAGTACAACAGTCACTGTTAAACTTCGGCTTGTGCACACTTCCCAAACCACATGACTCATCTTCTACAGCAGGGGTCCCCAAAGTGGTCGGTATCGACCCCTGGGGGTCGATAAGAGTTCTCCGGGGGTCGATTAATACCCGGGGGTCGAAAGGGGGTCGATTGATAAAAAAGAGGATCAGTTAAATGGTCTAGGAAAAAATGGGAATATTCCAACAAAAATCCAAAATAACTGACTAGCCCCGTTATAACTTGAGTTTTACGGAAGCCTGCGTCGCTTTAGGTATGTGTTAAGGAGAAAACATACTGGAGCGGAGAGCATAGCAACGACGAGAGTGAAGTACAAAGCAGTGAAAACAAACAAACCAATTGGATTGTTGCGGTGACTCTTACTGGGGCGCAAAGCGGTGAGGTAATAATGGAGCAAAGCTTATCGTTCAAACTGTTTTGATTTCGCCGCTTTATTCTTCACTCGCATTGCTGGTTTGTTAGTGGTTGTTCCTGTGAGAAACGAATGTAGACCAATTTACGAATTGTCTCTCTTCTAAGGTCCGTCTTTGGGGTAAGAAAGAAGTTCAACATCACAATTATTTTATTTTAGCTAAGCTACGTGATGAAACTCAACAAGTATTAAAACTTTATTCTTTATTTGCTTCGGGTATTTAAGCATTTTATATTCGGGAGGACGCTGGTTCGAATCACCGTCCAGGCATCCGGATTTGGGTTTTCCATGGTTTCCCCAAATCACTCAAGGCTAATGCCGGGATGCTTCCTCCAAAAAGCCATGGTCGAATTCCTTCCAGTTCCTTCTCCGCAGTTCCATCCCGCCTCTAGTCACCGCGCTGTCGACGAGACGTAAAGCCACAAAGGGGGGGGGGGGAGAGAAAGAGAGAGAGAACGCTGCTGGTTCATTATACACAAGTTGCACTGTTAAATTCTAGTATGGTTTCCACTCTATGTATTGTATATCTAAATGTAGATTTTGTCCTTTACATAGAACATATAGTAATATACCGAAAACCATTAAATTTAGATACTTCTTTTTTATCTTTTTCCTATCTAATTCTATTGAATAGGTTACTTTTAGATGTAATTATTATTCCTTCAAGTCTAGATATCTATTGTTAGCAAAAAGTAGCAACAATGCACTCTGAGCAAGAACTGGCAGTTCTTTATAGCTCGTGCAGTAATAAGTTGCGTATCTTACTGCTGCTGTTTTGTTGTGCTGCGATCGTATCGTGTTGTTCATATTATAAATCTGAGTTTAATACCTACGATGTCGTCTACCAGTGCTAAGAAGAAATGCAGACAATATTCACACGAGTATTTGAAATATGGTTTTGTGCCATATTCTGCTAATGGAACTATTCCAATGTGCTTGTTATGTGAAAAACTTTCAGCAATGATGCTAAGAAGACGGCGAAAATAAAAGACCACTTGGAAAGGATCCATTCTGATAAGAAAAACAGAGATTTTGAGTATTTCAAAATGCTAAAAGAGAAATTGAGAGTTCGGCCAAATTTAAATACATATTTGAAGTCATCTGCTAGCGCTGACAGTGAAGGAGGACTGAGGACAACCAACAGCATCTCTCTTAACATAGCAAGAAAGGCAAACCGTACACAATTGGTGAAGAGATTATAGTACCACCTATAAAAGATATAATTGAAAATTTTATGAAGAAAGCCTCTCAACTATTTTTGAAGTGCATACCATTGAGAGCAAATACTATGCAGCGACGTATAGAGGAAATGGCCGATGATGTGGAAAGAACTTTGACCTCTGAGCTCCAGCATTTTAAGTTTGCTATTCAACTTGACGAATCAACTTTCGGAAGTTCAAATCTTCTCATGGTTTATGTTAGGTTCCATAGTCCATCCCTGAATGACACGGTTGATGAATTTCTGTTTGCTAAATATCTTCAAACTGTTTCAAAAGGTGAGACTTTTTTTTATGTTTGCAAGATTATTTCGGGAATATTACTGCAGTAGCTACTGACGGTGCACCTGCTATGGTAGGCCGTTATAGAGGATTTTTCGTCTTTCTGAAGGAAAAGGTTCCTAATGTTCACTGTGTCCTACACAGGCAGCATCTTGTAGCCAAAAAATTGAGTGGCGACCTGCATGATACTCTAAAAGTGTGCATTACGTCAATTAATAAAATTAAAGCTCATCCTCTCAATTTCCGATTGTTTGCGAAGTTATGTGAAGAAAATGATAATCTTTCAATCAATTACTTTTGCACACTGAGGTAAGGTGGTTGACAAGAGGTGATAGTTTGCAGAGGTTTGTTGACTTGTACGACTCGTCTGCAGAGTTTCTTAAGAATGTGGATCCATTACTATGTGACGAGTTAAAACAGTACAAGAACCATCTTGTTCTATTTGGCAGATCTTTATTCGAAATTAAACGAAGTACAGAAGCGTTTGCAAGGAAAAATGTTACAATTGTTCAAGCTCGAACAATTATAATGGCCTTTCAACTAAAAGTAAACCTGTTAAAATCTTCACTGGCACGTAAAAATTTTAAATATTTTTCAAACTTTCGACTACTAAAAGAAAATGAAGAGATACCCGACCGTGATTTGGAGATATATATTAAACATCTCGATAAATTAAGAGACGACTTCAAAGCACGTTTCGAAGACTTGGAGAACATGCATGTTCCTGAATGGTTTGCTTCTCCATTTGATGTTAACATATTGAAGGTAATGAACGTGGCTTAGAAGATGAACTGATTGAAATATGCGTAGATCTGGAAGCTAAAGCGTTGTTTAAAAATAAAAACCTCAGCGAATTTTGGAGCAGTAACAATATTGCTACATAATACCCCAAGCTCAGAGCAGAAGACGAATCTTTCTTACTTGCATTCCCAATTCCGTTGAAGCTGGCTTTAGCCACGCGAACGCTATTTTAACAAAACAGAGAAACAGACTGAACTTGGAAAACCGTGGTGATTTGCGACTAAACTTACCAATTTTCAACCGAACATCAGTAATCTTGATGCTGCCCTTCAGACCCATCCATCTCACTAATATCAGCTACTTTAATAAAAAGGTATGTTAACATGTTTTTAATGTATTCAACAGTAGTCGTAAAATGGCAGATGTTTTTTTCATCGAATATAATTTATTTAAATTTTCAATGATTATTTTGTGTTTTACATTTTATGACACTTATGGTTATAGGCTAGTTTCCATCTATCTATAATTTTTTAATTATTTTTACGATTATAATAACAGTGTAAAATATCCCTTTTTTCTGTTAGTGTTGTTGGGTGGATATTTTAAAGTGTGGGAACTATAAATACTTTCTTTGGGTTGTTATGCAAGTCTCCTTATCGCTTAGCACCAAAAATGCTAAATATGATTTAAAATTTTCATCAGTGGTGCATCCAGGAATTTTTCGAGCCGGGGCAAAAACTGTAGGAATGCCACCCCTTGCAACATTATTTGCAGCTCCCATTTTTGCCGTCTGGCCCCAAGTGTCGCCACCTCGATTGTCGGCCAAACACATTGTTGTCGCCGCCCGGCGCCCAGTGTACTAGTAGAGCTAAAAAAAAAAAAATCCGTGACTTAAATCGCCGCCCTTCAAACATGATTTTGCCGCCTCCTCGAAGTTGGCACCACGGTGTACACCCCCCCCCCCCAGATCCAGCATTGGTTTTTATTAAACGTTTAATCTGGGGGTCGATGAGAAGACAAATGTTCTGTGAGGGGGTCGACGTGATAAAAAGTTTGGGGACCCCTGTTCTACAGCATGAATAAGATGTGCAACCGAAATATTGTGTATTCTTGTGTTCATCATATATGTTATTCACTTGTCACAGCCTTCAACTTTGGTGAGTGATGAGTCACTTTCCCATTCCTTGAAATTTATATTGCCGTTTTCTCTTTCCTTTGTTTAATTCATCATTTCACTTGGTAACTTATTCTAAATGGGCCACCTTTTTTTTGCCTCTGAGGGCCTTGTGAATCTAGATATGCAACTGCTTAGGGGGCCCTCAAGCACAGCTCGGGGGCCCCTACCAGCAACTTAGTAGAGCTAAAAATAATAATAATAAAAAAGGCCACCCAATCTGGCCTGAGAGCACAAAATAATTTATTTATTTTTGCACCGGGGCCCTTGTTGACCTAGGTACACCACTGCAAACTTCCTTACCTATGAAAGAAAATCTTTCTACACCCTTGTGCTTGAAATCGAGTAATAGTCATCTTTACCCTATCATACATTACTTTTATTTTAATGCCACTCCTCATCATACCTTGCAAACTCGCATGGCTCTCTTCACTCTCCTCTTGTCTTTAAATGAATCCCATTCCAGTTCTTTTATGATATTGATTACTGACTGTGTTTGCAGAGACTAATATAGCAGTGCTTCTTTGCACCCCATCCAACCCTTGTATCCAGGCCCGCTGTAAGCGGGCGTGCAACGCGTGCGCCGCACGCGGGCGGCACATCGAGGGGGGGCGGCAAAACGAGCGATCGACAGTCGCCACCCCGCGATAGTTGCCACTCCATTGTCGCCGCGACGAAATTTGCAGCGTATTATGTAAAGGGCGACCTTTTTTTTTTTTTTTAGCTCAACAGCTGCTTCGGCCGGCCGCCGACACTCGACACTCGGAACGGCAACAATGGGGGCGGCAAATAATGTTTGAAGGGGCGGCAATCTCACAGTTTTCTGATCCGGTTCGGAAATTTCCTAAATCCACCACTGGCTAGTTAGACAGGGGGCGGCATAATCGGAATTGCACGCGGGCGCTCAAACAGCTAGCGGCGGGCCTGCTTGTATCTGATACCCAAAGTGTGGGTCCCATACTACAACACCATATTCAAGCAGTGGTCTGACCAAAGTTTTGTAACCCAATTCCTTTATTTCTCTGGTACATCCCCTGATCACTCTCTCTAACAAGTGCTGGATTTTTAAAACTTTTCCTACTACCTGTCCAACATATACTGCCCAGTTAAGCTTGTTATCAAATGTTATGCTAAAATATTTACATTTCAAGTCTTCAAGACGCAATTCCTTCCTGACCTTATAATCATAACAATCCTTTAGTTTTTTATCTGTGTAACTTCTTGGCTGACTCTTCATTATATTTATCTTCGTCCCATGCTTACCAACCCAACTAGATATCCTGTCCAGGTCACCCAACAGCTACTCACTATCTTCTACCATTTTGATCCTGTTGTATCACGTTATGTCATCTGCAAACAACCTACCTTCTGATAGTAAACCATCAATAAAATTATTCATTATAATAATTAATAGCAAATTCCAAATTTAGATGCTTTTGTTCAATAATTATGATGGTTCATATATAAAAGATATGGCAAAAGTTTGTAAATTTTTAAGTCACTCATTTAATGTAACTTTTAGATTATTCTGGTGTGCTAGTCATTTAAGATGAGTTGGGAGCTTATTGAACATATGCATTTCTAAATATCATAAGCCTTTTTGAGCAAATAACAATGACTTGTAATCCTTGTGAAGATCGTTTTTACTTCTAGTGCCAGAATTGTGTATTTACTAGTTGTTTCAAGTAGAGTATAATTAGTGACTACAAAGGACATTAATGTGTATATATACTTGGCCACCAATGTTAAAATCCCTAACTTCTTGAACAGCTCTCGGCATGAAGTTCTACTGCTAATCCCACACATAATTTTTATTACTTGCTTTTGGGTTCTGAACACTTTGCCTCTGTGGGTAGAATTTCCCCACAATATTATTCCATATGACATTACAGAGTGAAAATAAGCAAAATAAGCAAGTTTCTTCATACGGAGATCTCCTGCAGCTTAAGTTATATGAATTTCAAATGTGGCTGCACCCATTCACTTGAGTAAATCAGAGACACATACAGTCCAATTTAAATTATGATCAATATGTAAAGATAGAAAGTTCAGACACTCTACCTCTTTAATAGACGGGCCTGTTAAAATTAAATGTCTATGTCTGGTGTTAATCTGACTGATGTACTGAATTGTATATATTAAGATTCATCAAAATTTAAAGACATGCCATTCGTAATAAACCATTTATCAACAAGCTCAAAGACATTATTTGAAATAAGTTTTCTAGATAAATCTGGAGTATTTTTAATTCCTATGCTTGTGTCATCTATAAATTAGACAAATTTTAAGTTTTTAGATGTAGCACATGGATGGTCAAATAATATATATATACGAGGGGGGATCAAATATAAACGGGATTGTTGTTCCTGAACATCAACAATTGGCAGTACTGGGCCCGCGCTTCTGCTATGCTTAGGCGGGACCATTAGGAGTGGGGAGAGCGTGCTGTTAGATATTTCCCGCCATTTAGTCAGTAACGCTCACAGTGTCGGAGCAACAGGTGCACCCCTCCACTGCGCAACGCATTATTATAAAATTTCTTGCTCTTGAAGGAGTTACAGCGGCGGAAATTTTCCAGAGATTGACTGCACAGTTCGGTGATCAAACATTGTCAAGGACGCGTGTGTTTTTCTGGCTTACAAAGTTCAAGGAAGGACGAGAAAGTATGGGAAATCAGCAACACGGTCGCCGTCCCCGGACCAGCGTTACAGACGAAAACATTCGTGCGGTTAAAGACATTATTAACGTCGATCGACGGGCGAGAGTATCAGAAATTGCAAAACAAGTCGGAATCAGTTATGGGAGCTGTCAAGCAACCATCACAAAACACCTACAGTTCCGTAAAGTCTGTTCCAGATGGGTCCCTCACCTTTTGAACGAAAATCTGAAGTTGAGACGTTTGGAAGTCTGTCAGAGGCTTACAGCAAGGTTTGCGGAAGAAGGTGATGCATTTTTGAGTCGGATCGTCAGCTGCGATGAAACGTGGGTTCACCACTACACACCAGAATCCAAAGAAGCCAGTAAGGTGTGGCGGAGGAAAGGGGAGACAGCACCAGTGAAAGCCAAGACTCGACTGTCAGCTGGCAAGGTTCTTTCAACTGTTTTTTTTTTTTTTCGATCGGCGAGGCATTTTGCTGATTGATTTTTTGCATGAGCGACGCACAATTAATGCTGTTTACTACTGCGAGCTGTTGAACGAGGCGAGAGTTGCATATCGCCGCAAAAGAAGAGACCAACCGATTCGACAGGTCATTCTCCTCCACGACAATGTGCGACCCCATAGTGCATCTCTAAATGTCTCTAAGCTACAGGAAATGCACTGACTACACTTGATCACCGTCCTTACAGTCCGGACTTATCGCCCTGCGATTTCCATTTGATCGGACCTCTTAAAGATGCTCTAGGAGGGCAACGATTCGAAGATGACGAGAGTGTGGAAGACCTCGTGCGCAACTGGCTGGTGACACGACCCTGTTCTTTTTATGATGAGGGCATCAAAAAGCTGCCCATACGCTGGGAAAATGTATTTCCAAAGCAGGAAACTATGTGGAAAAATAAATTGTAATTAACTTGTGTTTTTCAATAAATGAATTTAAATAAAAAATAAAATCCCGTTTATATTTGATCCCCCCTCGTATATATATATATATAGATTGTTAGGAAACAATATATATACTAGCTGATACCCACGACTTTGTACACGTGGATTAAGAGTTTCTTTGCCAGAATTGATTATAAAAAGTTGTTGATATTGAAGGATTGGTCCCAAACAACACTGAGTCGGCATGATGCGACCGGAAACCCATCATTCTACCATCGAACCTGTCTCTTGAAGAAAATCAATTCCAACATATTTAAAAACAGAAAAACAAACGAATGTGAGCGGATGTGGGAGGAGGGAGGTGTTAACTAAGGGCAGCTTTATTTCAGCTTGGACTTTTCTTCTTTTTTCAGCATGAGCATCCGATTCTTGGGTTCTAATAACTTAAGCTGCTCTACTCTGCTAGAGCTACAACTTAGGCCAGTTTACGCCTGCAAGGCATGTCAAAAAATAAGGCAAAATAAATTGGTGCCAGAAACATTTAAGCAGACACAAAGTAATAGGACAAAGAAAATTGACACCTATACTAAATAATACGATTTTTCTCTAAACGAAATTTACTAACAAATTATACACTAACATAATGCACGAGAAGCATAGTTTGAGCCAGCGACATAACATTACAGACTAACACACACATCCGTCTCCCCATCACTATTCGATAAGTTCTCAAAATTTCGTGACTACAACTGTTAAGGGGGCATCCACAAATTACGTGAGGTGTTTTTCCGGATTTCTGGACCCCCCCCTCCCCCTTGGTGAGATTTCGTGAGATCTGGCCGGACCCCCCCCCCCTCTGGTGAGATCAGGTCCGTGAGAACCCACCCCTAGAAATCGCACTCGAAACTTTTGTAGACCTTTTTTTTTTTTTTTTTTTTTTTTTTTAGGTCACACCCTAACTTTTTGACGAAATACCCTCCTAAACTCGACTTAGGCGCAAATTGTAGACCTTTTTTTTGGCTCTACTATCCCCAAATTTTTCGCAAAATCTCACGTGAGATTTCCGTAGACCCCCCCTCCCCCTTGGTGAGATTTGGTGAGATTTCGCCGGACCCCCCCCCCCTATTTCACCTCACGTAATTTATGGACGCCCTAAATCATACCAAAAAAATAAAATGTCCTGTCCCCTCCCTACAGATTTTCTTGTCAAATTCCGTCAATATCGGTATAGGCATTTAGTTGTCAAATCATAACATAAGACAGAGACTTACTTCTGCATTTATAGTATTACTACTGCAGATCACACACACACTGACTACTAATCACACCTGATGGATCAATATAATGTAAAAAAGTGTACATCTACAGCATTGCAAGACTACTTACAAATTGCCTCTCATTGCAACCCTAACTTTGTGATATCAACAGTTTAACATTCAATCCGAATAACCCACGGCCCAGGCGTGACTCTTATGATCAAAAACAATTTTTAAAAATCTTAGTCTCCATGGGGATTTGAACCGGAGACCACGACCCAAATATTAGTAAGCAAGTGCTTTAACCAATGAGCTAGCTGACCACTACATGGAAGAACGTTACAGAGACCTCCATATCAAACGCGTCTTTTTATCGCCGTTCAGTAATGTTTCGTAATTATAAGATAAGATGTATTATTTAATACAGATAATTTTTCAATCAAATGTAGACAGTATTTTTCTCCTTGTTTCAAAGGATAAGTTTGCAAAGTTTCATCGAGATCAGCAGTGGCTTAGCTAGGTCGACAAGGGCCCTGGTGCAAAAAAGGTCACCAGTTTGCCAAGAGGGGTCTGGGCCCTCTAAACTGCCCTTGGGGGCCCCCAGAGGTGCGCTTTGGGGCCCTTTGAGGTATGCTTGGGGGCCCCCTGAGCATAGGGGCCCCGGTGCACTGCACCGCCTAGCCCCATAGTAGCTACGCCCCTGGAGATCAGATAAAAACTGTGGATTTGTAGGAAGAACAAACAAACCTACAAAAAACAATCATACATACATTCATATTTATATGTATATATTAAAAACAACAGTGATCCCTTAGGTACTCCACATCTGACAAATTCCCACTCCCACTCTTTAGTCAGAAGGTAAGAACAAAATAATTTATTAAAAATGCCATCTATATTACAATACTTTAATTTTTTATCAGAATTTCATGATCAGTACAGTCATATACCTTAGACAAGTCACATAAAATGCCTACAGGCCTTAATTTATCATTTATTCCTGCTAAAATATTGTCAGTGAATACAAATATAGCTTGTACTGTTGAATGGAATTTTTGAAAACTAAATTGTGGTTTAGTTAGAATATTATTAGTTTAAGTTGTTGGTACTCTTTTGTACATTGCTTTCTCAAAAAGTTTGGATAATTCTGTTAGTAATAAAATAGGATGGTAATTCGATACAACAGACTTATACCCATTTTTATAGTGGTTAACTACACCACACTTAATCCTTTCTGGTAAGGCACCCTCAAGCAAAGATATATTAAACAGTTAACTTAGTAAATTACTTAATTCTGTTGAACACAGTTTAATTAATATGCTAGTAATCCAATTATAACCACTCGAGCATTTGCTCTTAAGAGACATGATAACTTTTCTTATTTCTTCTGGAGCTAAATTTGCAGACATAATGTCATATTTTTCTTGGAAGGCTGTGTTAACAGCTTTAATAACCTTTTTCAGTATTTTGTATTACCGCCTGTAATGAGTTTTAACATTAGCATTGTGACTGTTCCTAGATGCAATATACTCGTATAACTTCCTTTTGTATTCTAATACCCACAATTATCAATTTTTTTTTAATCTTTTGAGAAGCCCTTTTCAGGGGGATGTAACTTTTAAAGTTATTTAATATTTAATACAATACTACTAAAAATGTTGATTTTTTTCTTTTTACGGTGTGCACTGTAAACATGTTCCAAGTATGTGGTATTAAGGCGCTTTCTAAAACAACTAACTGATTCATCATTTATTACTCGCTGAAGTTTAAAAGCTCTTGGAGTTAGTTCCTATTAAAGGGTTGATAGTAAATAACAGGGCACCATGTACTGAAAGTCAATTAATAGATGGCTTAATTGTATAACTAAACTTTGAGGTACCTAGTAAAACATTGTCTATGGCTGAATAACTATTATTCACTATTCCAGTGGGAAAAATTAATCAGATGAATTAAGTTGAATGAACTTACAAATAATTGCAACATGACTTTGTAGGAAATCGCAACACAAGACTAGTTTTATGCTTAAAAATGTTGACAAGAGTTTAAATATGTTCAGAAAAATTGAAAAGTTACCAGAGGATGCTCTGTCTGCTGCAGTGGTGGATCCAGGATTTTGGTTTGGGGGAGGCTTGACTCGGGCAAGGAGAGAAATCTCACATTTTTCCAGAATGCCGCCCTTATAAAAACAGTAGAGCAAAAAAAAAAGTCCCGAAAATCCATGTCATCTGGGGTGACCTTGGTGCTTTTGGGGGGGGGGCTTCAGCCCCCTAGCCCTCCCCCCATGGATCCGCCACTAGTCTGCTGTTACTGCTTCGCATTGCCCATATTTTATTTTACCTGGACAGGTGTCTAGACTGTCAAAGAACTTCCTGCTTGAGGGAGCAGTGATTTTCTTTAGGTTGATCTTTACGTAGATGTGTTGTATTCCCTAATACTTCCATAGCCCCATCTGCTCTTATATGTTGAGGGACACACTTTGTCTCGAAACTCCATAATGTCCTGTCTGAGATGGGAGGCCCTGCTGGTAGTTACAACTACCACTGGAATAGTACACAATGTTCTCCATGCGGCACTTGAGGTGACTACTGTCAAGCTCTACTTAGGTAAGGGTCTGACTAGGTTCCTGTATGTTATTTCCAATAATGCCATAGAAGGTTGCCCCTTCAAGAAATATAGTACTGCAATTCATATCATATTTGACACTCGGAAAGAAAATACGGCGTATGTACATTTTTTATTCTAGCCGTAAATTCTCTCACCACACTATAAACACAGATAATTCTACTTTTTCACTCCTAGTTTCTAATAAGTTACTCCCTCTTTGCTTTGGATTTATTCTCATACCATATCAAAATAAACATTTGGACAATCCAAAGAAGAGGTATCTGACTAGACACAAGGAGAGCAGATTGCTGTGGCTCTACTAAAGGGTTGGCTAAAGTAAAATTATCAAACAAGTCAAGCTATCCTTCGATAGTCTCAGCAGTTTTAAACACACACTCTAATTAATTAGAGTATTTAAGGGTAGCAGACCCTCCAACCCTTTGTTTACAGTTATTTTTGCTTTAGTACAGTTGGTGTAAAGAATTCTTGAAACAGCAAAATTTCTGAATCCGAAGCAAGGTACAAACACTAAAATTAACTCAACTGACGTGTTATTTGCGAACCTTTGTCTATAATAACTTAATCATAAGTACTGCTGTAGATCAGTTCTGGTGAACAATATAACCCTGATACCAAGATTGGAATTATGAGTCACCTTCATATTTTTAAACAGTAAAATATTATGAAGGACTATGATATAATGAAGATATTGTAATCCACCTGCTAGTTGCTTCATTGATTATAGAATATTCTGCCAACAATAAGATTCGAAGAATGATGTTGAGTGAGAAATCTGTGCGAAGGTATCCCTATGAAAAGTATGACAGTTTGAACCTGTACATATCAGAGGCTCTTCAAATCTGTAGATCTGTGTTCATAAAGTGGACGTGGCAACAGTTTTTAGACAGAAAAAAAATTGAGATATACAATTTTGCCAACTTAGCACACTGGTAATTCTGTACCCACGTTGTGCCTTAAACTTTTTTTTTTTTTTTTTAAATCTGCTTACGTCTCTCTAACAGCGAGGTCTTTAGAGATGGGAAAGGATGGGGTGCAAGGAATGGGAAGGGATTTGGCCATGGCCTTTTGAATGAAGCATCCCGGCATTTGCCTGGAGTGATTTGGGAAACCATGGAAAACCCAAATCTGGATGCCCGGACAGGGATTCAAACTGCCGACCTCCCGAATGCAAGGCTAGAACGCTAGCCGTTACACCACCACGCTCGGTGTCTTAAACTGAGTTCCATAAATAAGTTCTTTAAAACATTGTTAAAATTACTACTAATTAAATTCTTTTTTTTTTTAATGTGCATAGGCCCTACACTGAAATTAAATCAACTGATAGAACTTCCAAGACTAATGTACTATAGAATGAAATTTAGAGTCAGCCCAAAACTTAAAAAATGGTTGCTTGCAGATAAGGAACTAAGAATTTCTCTCATAGCAGAAGGAAAATTGTTAACTAAGTTCGATTACAGTACGCGATCTCCCACCACTTTCACTTAGTAATGTTGGAACAAAGTGTTACAAACCTGGCATCCCACGTTGTGTTTAACGCACATCAAAGAATTCCAGTACTCCATCTGAAAAATGAGGAAAAGCATAATTAAAAAGTGACAGTGAGAATCAATTTCAATCTACTTCTTAAGTTCGTGCTGTGCAAAGTATAAATACTAACTGATGCACTAAGGATACATGTTCCTCTACCTGCTATTGTTGCTCGATATCCTGACTAGCAGAGAACCCCTTCTTTTTGTTGTTATTCCTCGTTTCAAAACGATAGAGGATTGTAAACAGTTGCAGGGTGATCTGGACAGGATATCTAATTGGGTTGGTAAACATGGAATGAAGATAAATTCAAAGAAGAGTCAGCTTATTAGATACACAAATAAAAAACAAAAGGTTAATTATGAATATAAGGTGGGGAAACAATTGCTTGCTGAAGACTTGAAATGCAAATATCATGGAATTACTTTTGATAACAAACTTAACTGGGCAGGACACATAGCACAGGTGGTAGGAAAAGGTTTCAAAGTTCTGCACTTATTGGAGAGAGTTATGAGGGGATGTACGAGAGAAGTCAAGGAATTGGGTTACAAAACTTTGGTCAGACCATTGCTCGAATGTGGTAGTGTAGTATGGGACCCTCATTTTACGTATCAAATACAGGAGTTGGAGAGGGTGCAAAGAAGGGCTGCTAGATTTGTTTCTGGAAATTATCGCAGAATGCAATCAGTGACGGATATGATAAAGGAGCTGGAATGGGATTCATTGCAAGACAGGAGGAGGATGAGGAGGGTCATGGGAGTGTACAGGGCATATACTGGTGATGAGGCATGGAAAGATATTGCAATAGGTATGAAAAGTAGCGCATGGAAGGGAAAAGATGACCATGACCACAAGCTGGCACTCGATTTCAGGCACAAGGGTGTGGGAAGATTCTCTTTTTTAGGTAAGGGTGTCAGGGATTGGAATGAGTTACCAAGAGAAATGATGAATAATTTACCGAAAACTTTGAAGGAATTTAAAGATAAAATTTGTAGAGGGTAAATGTAGGTGGGTGCAGGATAGGGGGAAGATAGGTGTGTAGGGAAATTGCCACCAGAGCCTGTGCTCCATTGCAATTAAATTAAATTAAATTACATAACCAATACTTGAGGAACTAACAAAATCGGTTATAATTTTGTCTATGTCACGAATGAGAAAAATGCAGATTTTAGAAGCAAGTTTTATATGCATGGTTGATTCTTAATGGTATGATAAAGGAATTGAGTTACAAAACTTTGGTCAGACCATTGCTTGAATATGGTAGAGTAGTATGGGACCCAGATTTTGAGTATCAGATATAGGAGTTGGAAAAGGTACAAGAAAGGGCTGCTGGGTATGTTTCTGGAAATTATCACAGAATTCAATCAGTAACAGATATGATAAAAGAGCTGGAATGGGATTCATTGTAAGACAGGAGGAGGGTGAAGAGGGTCATGGGAGTTTACAAGGCATATATTGGTGATGAGGCATGGAAAGATATTGGTGCAAGAATTGAAAGTAATGCATGGAAGGGAAAAGATGATCATGACCTCAAGCTGGCACTTGATTTCAGAAACAAGGGTGTGGGAAGATTCTCTTTTATAGGAAACGGTGTCAGGGATGGGAATAAGTTACCAAGAGAAATAATGAATAATTTATCAAAAACGTTGAAAGAATTTAAAGTTATAATTTGTAGAGGGAAAATTTAGGTGGGTGCAGGAAAGGGAGAAGATGGGTGTGTAGGGAAATTGCCACCAGAGTGTGCCCTCCTTTGCAATTTAATTAAAATTATAAAACAATAGAACAATAAAAATGTTTAACAAGATGTGCAATCCATTGGCATGTGCAATGATAGCCAATGTGCATTGAAAACATTTCTATGCAACTCTCTGGATACAAAATTAAGATTAGTTAGGTGTAAAATCAAATGCTGGAGAGACATGGATCCTGTATCTGAAACCCATGTTATGGATCTTATAACTCCACGATACTCAAGCAAACACCTCCTGAGCCAACAATACAAGTACTGTAACCCAGGCTGTGTGCTGACGTCATTAAGACACTGTGTCAGTGAATTGATTTGAAACGTCTGAACACCAAGCAATGTAATTAATAAAACTTATGGCTTGCACTGAAGTAAGTATGACTTTGGTGACATGGACAGCTGAAGAATGTAAAATAATATCTCTATAGCTCTCAGTAGGAGTGTTCAATATAATAAGATCTGTCATAACTTGGATCTGCCCATCCATGACGACATGGATAATATGTTTGTGGGACTTAAATGAAGAAATCCAAATGTAAAAACTGTAAAACAGATTATATCTGATAATTTTAATGGGAGAGAAGCTTGGAAATTGGAGTGGATAGCCTCAGCCCCACCAGAATGGCACTCCCTGTTTGACAGTCAACAGGCGCTAAAGGGACTCGACCTTCCTCGCAAGACCTGGGCAGCTCTTAACAGAATTAGGACTGGTAATGGAAGATCTGCTTCATCTTTGTATACATGGGGAATGAGAGATTCACCGAGATGCGACTGTGGTAAGGAAAAACAAACCAATCGTCACGTGACATTTGACTGCCCACTTCGAGCCTTCAGAGGATCACCGATAGATTTTATTAATATATCAAATGAAGCTTTAGATTGGCTACACTATGTTAATTTTGAATTTTAATTGTAATTAATGTTAAATTGTATTATTTTTGTGCAATGGCCATAAGCTAAATAAATAAATAAGTAGGAGTGTCCCAGAAAATGATAGCCGAGGAAGCTCCATTGCTTCTTACCATTCGTTGTAAAGTGTGTACAATATGTGAGGTTTGCAGACTGCCTGATGTGGCCGTTATGAACCTTGCATTGAATAATAATAACTGACCAAATCAGCATCCCATATTTTGTTGTGGCGTTTATTTCAATTGCTTCTTTCCCGTGGAAGATAAGGCAGGTTCCAAAAGAACCCATTTTTTGTTACAATGATAGTATTTGTTGACGTCAGAATTTTTGCTAGTGCTATAATACATTCTATGAAATGATTTGCAGGTGGTTTTGTTTTTTCGAGATGAAAAGACACCTAGGGCGTTCGAATTTTTACATCTGGAAGTTATTTTGATTTTGGTTTCCATTTTGAATCCTCTTTCAATGTAACAGTAAGCATTGTCTGGAAGTAATTGCTTCTTTCCTCCAAACATTGTTTTAAGTTTCTGAAAATTTTCATTCTTCTGTACATTTCACGCTCTAACCCCCTTTATGTTTCGAAACGTTCACAAAACGTTTTGTAAAGGTTAATATAATATAATATTAGCCACAATTTTTTCTGGAAATCTATGATGAAGGCGAATAAGCAAAAGACCTATGATGATAAAGTACACATCTAGAACAGTCTACTAGTCCAGCAGAGTCTGCTAGCGAGCATCCATTAACCATGTAGTTCCATTTAGGACTCCTTTGAACCCCCCTCCCCCCCCCACCCCATGTAGTCCGATGTGGCTTTTACCTCTACCTCTCCTCACCCCTCCTCCTCACGTAGCATGTAGCTTTTAAACCTTTCGGTTCCATAAGACATTTTGTACTATTTTCTCATGTCAGACTATTGTAAATTAGATACGAGGATGGTTAAATGATGGAAATAGATATTCACATACTGTTGTGTGTTCTGTAATAATATGAATGAAAAGCCACGTGGTCTGGCTCGGAATCCCTCTCCCCCCTTAGGTAGCACAGCCTAGCCTTCTTCTAGCCAATCCTTCTCCCCCTAGACCGAGCTACATAGTTTATGGATGCTCCCTTATGAGAATGGGTGTTATTGATCGCTAAACACATATGCGTATGGCATTGTTCAGTTGCCGCGTGACAGTATTAAGATCAGTCACGGATGTGCCTATGTCGTCGGTGCCCTAAGGAAACTTACAGCTTTACGTGGAATCCGAACCATAGGACGCCCTAGCGCACTTCACAAGAACAAAAAATGTTTTTTCTAGAGCTGAAGGTCAGTGTTAAGGATCATAAAAATTCCATCAGAGACCAAGATATTCGAATCAGAGACCTTCCATTCCGCAGACTCAAGCATTAATCAACTGAACCACCACCTCTTCTATTGTACAGGGTACAATATATCCCAGGGAAGGATTGCAGTCTCCTGCCGGTTACTAGTTTTGAGCTGTGGTCAAGGCATAACGGCCCTCAGACCCAGACCTTTAATGAAATTGTATTTTAAGAATTATTTGTAGCAAGCTAGGAGTTGAGTAAATATGGTTTTGTATGTTTGAAGATCTCTCGGGCGTGCAGCCGGGTCATTTACGACCAAATGACCCGGCTGCACACCCGAGAGATCTTCAAACATCAGATCCGCTGGGAAAACTTACGATTACACATAGTTTTGTATATTTTCCTTGCAATTAATAGTGAATTTGTGTAAATTAACATACTTTTTAATATGTTCAGGGACAGTACTATGGAGGAAACATTAGTTAACAGTTTGTAATTCTATGTATTAATGTGAGCTACGGTACGATGTTTAGAGGACAATCTGCGACAGTTTGGACTGATTTATGTGGATAATTTTGAGTGTAAATATCTTTAATTTTTCTTTCTGTGCATTTCACAATGATTGTGGATGATTTTGTATTAATTCCAATTGTTTTAATGCAATTTTAATTGTTTAAGTGGTACTGTTAGAATTCCAGAAACGTCAGTCGAAAGTCTTTGAATTATTCTGGAATTTTCTGTAATTGATCGGTAGAGACGAGTTGTCAGTAGTAGTAGTATTGAGCAAGGAGGAAGGAAAATAAGTGTAGACGAAATAATGCTAAATCTGTGTAACCTCATATAAAAACTCGTCTTCTACTGCGGATACGCGGCGGCCATAGCAATTATCACAAAACATTGGACTGTTTGCACTATGTTTGCTACTGTTAATATTTAATTTTCTAATATTTCAAAGTTTTTTATGATGCCAAGTTGTGTTGCATACGGTTGCACAAACGAACAATGTAGGAAAGAACCTGGAATAACGTTCCGTAACCAAATCTCATTTAAATTATTGTTCTTGCAATGTTTGATAGATAAATATCGCTATAAATTTATTAATTGCTATCAATAGGATGATATCGTTCTCAAATGTTTGTTGGTGTAGTGTAGACAATCAGCATATGTTACTACTTTGCACATAAAAGTCTAGCCTTATTGTAAACAAGTGTTGAAAGTCTAATTTAAGCGGGTCAAGTTTAAATCGCGATACAGTGAATGTGCATGCTGTAGTTCAGTTTCAGTTTATACTGAAAGTGTACGATGAAATTATTTATGATAATTTGTGCTGTGTGAACTACTAAACTTGATGAATCAAACGTTGTTGTTACCCGTGTAGTTTGCGATGCATATCATGTGTCTGGATCTGCCCACATAGTTTGATTTTGTAGCGACAATTTTAATAGAATTGTGTGTAGGTGTGTGGCGTTTACCAGAAGGGTACAAACAATTTATTTATTATTAGTTGTTAGAAATTTCATGTTAGTAACACAACGTGTATCACGCTGTAAACTACTCCCATCTATGCTTCATATTTTTTATGTATGTTAAGAAGAAAAATGCACTGATATTGCTAGCAAAGTAACGTAGGCTATTAACAGTACAATATCTTCTGAGTAAGCTCAGAAGCTATGAGGTTTTTTTGAAGGGTTCAATTTTTTTTTTTTTTTTTCAATTAAGTTCTGAACATTGACTTATCCTAACCTAACCACCCCAATTTGGAGACAGCATATCTCGAGAACTAAGCGAGATATTGAAAACATTTATTCTTCACTTTCGATTTGTCTCGTCGTGTTACATAAGAATCTATTATCAAATTTGACCTTTGGGAAATTTTTCTTCTAAATTTCAACCAGAAATTCCTCACTTTCGAGAACTAAGCAGGATATCAAAAAATTTATTCTTCAATTTTGATCTGCCTCGTCGAGTTACATAATAATCCATCATCAAATTGCGTTGCCACGGTTGTCGTATGATTTCCTTGAGGTTTTCGTGCCTATTACCCGTATTTATATAGCCGACCAATATGGCGACCTCCCCATCCCATCTCTCTCTACCCGGTTTCCCTTGCGTCGTCTCCACTATTTTCCTCATGGAGGAATTTCCTTCCTCCGTGATTTTCCTTCCTCCATGGTATTGAGTAGTCTTTGAAGGTTAGTTGAGTTTTGGTGTTCAAAGTTAAAATTGCTGGAGCATTTGTTTATGTTTGCACCCAGTATCTGTGGAATTCGATGTCTTAAAGGAAAATAAACCGACTTGAATCTGAATCTTCTTGGACTAGTTATTTTATATTAAATCGTGATACCTATCATAGGAGTATGACTGGAGCATCTCGATTTCTCTTGTTACATAAGCATAGGTTATAAAAATGTATACAGAATTAAAAGAAAACTCGTTTCTTCTTCAATGGATTCAACCCAATTATTTTCCTCGACAACACCTACCGCTTTAGCTGGACCTAAATCGATACTGTTGGTACCACAATGTGGTTGACTTCCTTCAATTAAAAATTCCTCGTTAATTCTCTCTTCTTCATGCATTCTTCTTTATTGGTTCCACTCCTTGTTTCAGTGCTTTTAAAAAAGAGTTTTCTTGACTGACACTAGGGACTAAGAAACTGAGAATGTGGCAGCCACGCTGCCACCCCAGTGCGTGAGTGGTAAGGTAACACTCTGGTCTTGCATTCCGTTAGACGCGGATTCAAATCTCCGACCGGCCAACCTGATTTCGGTTTTCCACGGTTTGCTGGGACCACTCCAGGCGATTGTCGCAATGATACCTTCAAAAGGCCATTGCCGAATTCCCTCCCGTTCTTTGCCCTCTTCCTCTCCCGCAAAAAGATAGGTAATCGCCAATAACATCGAAATAAATTAATGCATTCATTTGTCGCTAGACCTAAAAATGTTTAATTTACGGTAAATCATATGTAATAACTGGCACCTGTTATGAATTTATAATTATCACAAATTTGTTTGTTGATAATAAATGGCATTTAACAACAGTAGACCACCAATTTCCAAGTACCTAGCTGTTTCTGATTTCATAGTTAATTAATTAAAAACTGAGGAAGGAGCTAACAGCCACAATTCCAGAAAAGAAGCTTCGTACCTGTAACATCATTAGTTTACAGGATCCACCAACAGTTGAGAACAATATTATGATCCATCAAACACTCGGCGCCACCCATCTGTGAAGTCTCGTTAAATCTTATTGTATTTGATTGTATCTATTTTATCACTGTGTTAGTGGCGTTCAGTTTCAAGCCCAGGAACAGGGTGATGAAATGTGTAATAAAGAATTTCAGTAATTTCTTCCAGAAATACGCTTGTACACACCTATAAAACTTTATAATTTCATAAAGACATCATGGTATTAGTATTTAACTAATGTTATGCCAACAAATTCAGCTACTTGTAAGATCAAAAAAGAATTTTTCTAACAATACTTGCTCACGGTTTCGCGTCCATTACGTCACATTAAAGGTGCATACAAAATAGTGGAAGAATATATATACAGTAATAAATACTTCAAACAAGTTCTTAGGGAGCGTCGACAAACTACGTAGCTTCATTTTGGCCTCCTGCGAACCTCCCCATCAAGCATGGACGTATCAAGCGAAGTGCAGGAGGGGGAGGGCTGCTGCCTTCAGTGCGCTTCGACGAGTGAAGAACTGGCTCAGCAGCACTTTGTGAGAGGAAAGATTGACTGGATTATGCCTGATGAGTGTGCATCGAAATTTCATGAAAGAACACCGTGAGATATTGAGAAACAATGTTACTGAAAAATTTTCTAAGAATCCGAGACGATTAATATTTACATGAACTATAAGTGAGTTACGATCTTAATTTACTACATAGTAGGTCCTTAGATTAAGTGGTTGGATTACTATATTAATCAATAATAAAAATAGTTTCCTCAGTAGATATGAGTTTCATTTTGTAAGAAATCGTCATGTTTCAGTCCCCCACCCCACTTCCTTGAAACCAAGATGAGTTGCCCCCCCTTTCCTCCCCCCCCCCCCCAGCTCAAATCTTGCCCTCCCCCTAGTTCTGATCCTGGATACGCCCTTGCCCCGAAGCCTGACGTGGCTTTTGCCTCTATCCCTCCCCTCCAGTGGCACGTAGCTGTTTTCCTTACTGTCTTCTCTTCTCAGACTATCGTAAATTACTTACAGAGATAATTAAATGACGGAAATAAATGTTCACATGCTGTTGTGTGTCTATACCTTATTTTAACTGTGACGAATAAAATGAATAAAAAGCTTCGTGGCTTTGCTCGAAACCCTTCCTCCTCCCACGTAGCCCAGCGTAGAGAAGCCCCCCCTCCCCTATACCTCGCCACGTAGTTTATGGACACTCCCTTATTACTAGCATTATCTTTGACGCCATAACATACTCTCGACTTTGAGGCTACACGTCACAATATTTTACGAGGCCAGTAACATATAACTTTAGTCATTAAAAAGTAAATTCGTTTGTAATTTTGAAACATAGTTTCTATATGCTGCTTTTTCCGCTTCTGTCTCTCTCTACGTACAGTGTATCGAGGAATACGAGCGACGGGGTGACATTCAAAAGAACAGGCATGAAGGCCAGATTAAGTGCCACTCCGTTCATTTGAGACGATCAACAACAAAAACAAAACTGCAAATTTCGATGCTCTTAGTTTCCTGTTTTCCTTCATAAAAACAAACGAAGATTGCTGCTTGGTGGTTATCAGGTACTTTTAGAAAATTGGTCTGTCGGAAGTGTATTTTGCTCTGAAACTGTTAATTGAGAAACAAGAAAAAGTTTACATGGAAACAGACCGCGCGTTCATTGACCCTTCACTAAAGTAAACAGAAGTAAAACCTTAGAATTTCTAACCATCGACGAAACTTCGTAGTTTATAGTCTGTGAAAACTGTGAAATCGGAAACTAAGTTATTAGACTGGAATCATAGGCGTCGGAGAAGCATTCCTTTACTTCATTTGCTCTTTATGATTTCCTTATCGGAAACTAACAATTCAAGAGAGTACACAGATACAGTGTAACTAACTTGATACCCTGCTTTGTGCGTTTACCAAGACACCATTCCCCCCTCCACCGCCTTCCAGCTCCTATATTTCGACCACAGATCTTTTCAGTATAAGGGGAAACAGCATAGTGAGAGAATCCACATCCGCTGGGACTGCGGGAGCTAGTCTCGGGTACTACGCCCCGACCCTCAAGCGACTGCTCCACGGGCCCTGCAGGGAAGACAATCCACGCAATTTGAATTTGTCAGCTAAAAACTATGGGAATTTAACAAAATCATAGCTTTTCAATATTTATTTTACCTCTTAACACATTCAGAAGAGAAACGTATTTATGTGAGATTACTGTATTACAAAAGAGCATTGACGACATTTAATGAAGAGAGTATACTGACTAAAAGACCAGAATTAAGTCATACAGTATTGTGCCAACACTACTCCAGCCCACCGAAAAAAATGTACGTATAAGATGGGAGGTGATTTTCTGCATTGGAAATGAGACATACATTCCTAGGTCATATCCGTAAAAATTACAATTAGAAACAAAACTTATAATTTAATATATCTAGCAATGCAGGAACAAGTGGCTACAGCATGCGAACAGAACAGATATTAACACAGAATACCACGACAAATGTTTTAGTTCATATACAGAGGAAACGTTTAAACTTAGTGTGAATCATGTGCGTTTAGATACAAATGTACGAACTCAGGCCGGAACGAATGCGGGAAAAAGTAATAATTTCTGATACTCGAAATAAACTTAAGGCTCTACACACGTGTCAATTTCTGTCCCAATCTGCATGGGCAATCAGCTGAGCAATCATATGGGGCTTCACTCCGGACTTCACAATTTCGCTGCCAATTTTTGTTTACATTGTGATCGTGTGACTGCTAGTTGCAAGCGCTTAACAATGGCTCCTTTTATGTGAAAGCGACAAAAAGTACACATCGTTTTAACAATAACCTGTACTACAGTTTCTACTGGGAGAAAAAGAAGATACTGTTCGAAGACATGGATTTTATTAAGAAAAAAGTTATCTTACATGAACATTTTGAGAAGCCTAAAGCCAGATTTTACAAATTTTCTGAGAGTAGATTCTGAACGTTTTGCAGAAATACTCCGCTTAGTGACCCCTTTTATATATATATATACTAGCTGGTACCCACGACTTCGTTCGTGTTTGTAAAGAATTTGTATTGACAGCTACCGACATCTAACAACCATAGTGCACGACAGGAGATACGATTCTACTACCATACACAAACACCAATGCTCTATGTTATGTAGTTTTGGCAGAAAAGTGACATTTGCGGAGGCACATGTCTTTCGTCGAAATACGAAAATATCCTTGACCGGCCACTTTCAACCACCATATCTCCCACACTACCACAGTTACTGAAATTCGGCCGATGTTGTGATCGAAAGGCGACTCTGTGTTACTACCACACACAAACGCCAGTGATCTGCGATAGATAGTTTTAGCTGAAAAGTGATACACCATGACACATGCGTCTTTGGCAGAAATATGAAATTGCCGCAGGTCGACCACTTTCAACCCCCATATCTCCCACACCCCCATAGCTACCGACATCTAACAACCATAGTGCATGACAGGAGACACGATTCTACTACCACACACAAACACCAATGGTCTATGCTATGTAGTTGTGGCAGGAAAGAGAAGTATAAGAAGACACAAATTTTTGATCGAAATATGAAAACGCCATGCATTGGCCAACTTTAATCATCATATCTCCCACATCCCCACAGCTATCGTCATTCGGCCAACGTTGTGCACGACAGGAAACTCCATGTTACTTCCACACACAAAGACCGGTGATCTGTGTTGGTAGTGGTGGTTGAAAAGTGAAATATATGAAAACACACGTCTATTTTTATATATATTAATATTATGAAGCAGCAATCCTGGCAAATCCAGTGAGTTAAAAAATTCTGGTGGATAGTTGACGACATCATCTTGGTTAGTTGCGCAATCAACTGATTTGTATATCCTTAATTCACCGGAAATTTCATTTTGAATTTCGAAATTTATTTAATTAACGTCCGTGTTTTTGTCTCTGTAATATAGTTCGGTCGTTCAACCAAAAAATTGACAGGAAATGTAATGCAGCCACTCAAAACGTTTACAGGGATTTTGTCATTACCAATGCCAATGAGTTGTTTTGAAACCATTTCTTCCGATCAATCATTTTGCAATTCCAAAGATAATCATAAAGCGCCTTTGTTTTGTTTTGATTGACTGGCAGTAATATTATTTTCGTTGATGACACGCAAACCTTTTTTTCCTTCGAACTTTATTTTGGGCAGGCATAGATTAATATCCATACAGTCTAATCAACTTGAAGGCATACCAGAGCTAATCCTAACACGCCTTTGTTTTGTTTATTTTGATTGGCTGGTTTGTATGGGAAAAGAAAGGTGTTGATTTTACTATTTTCCTCGCAATTTTTACGTTTTTTCTCTCCATAAGAACCTTCCTTGTGGATTAACGAAAATATGAAGGAAAAATAATTTGCCGAATTGGTCGAGCCGTTCTCGAGTTTTGCACTTAGCAACACATTTGGCGATTCATTTTTATTTATATAGAAGATTTTAAAAGTTAGAAAGTATTATTAGTCGCAACCAATTCAATCACCATGAATTCTACCCGAACATAGTTTAAAACGAATGGAACCCATCACCACAAGGCTTACCAGAACATTGCATTCTTAAAATAATAGGATAAGTGTGGCTCGATCGTCAGACGATAATGCATATCGCTTCTCAACTGAAATACCAGTAATCGATTTTGCTTTTTAGGTATTCTTAATATTGCATCCTTCTAAACTGATGCATTCTATTTTCATAGTCGAAACTTTCGTGGTAGGCGGCATGGGTATAAATGTAAAACACTGAACAAATAAACACACAAATGGTTTTCGAGAGAACGAAAATTTAAAAGCAACCAAGAAAATGCCACGCACGGAGGAAATAATGATAACACGTACGTCACTGATATTATTTTGCTGATCACCCATGGAGGAAGGATAATTCCTTCCTCCATGGATCACCCGCAGGCATAGATTAATATCCATAGAGCCTAATCAACTTGAGTCATACCAAAGATAATCCTAACGCGCCTTTGTTTTGTTTTGATTGAGGGAAAAGAAAAGTGTTGTTTTTACTATTTTCCTTCCAGTTTTTGCGTTTTTTCTCTCCATAAGAACCTTCCTTGTGCCTTAACGAAAATTAAAAAAAAAAAAAGAATTAGCCGAATTGGTCCAGGCGTTGTTGAGTTATGCGCTTACCAACACATTTTGCGATTCATTTTTATATATATAGATATATCCTAAAGCGAGAAAGTATAAGTGTCAGAGATTGGTCAATACTTTTTGGCAGGATAGGGGGAAGATGGGTGTGTAGGGAAATTGCCACCGGAGCCTGTGCTCCATTGCAATTAAATTAAATTAAATGAAAATAAAAAAATTAAAGTTGACAAACCTACGAAGATATGAAATTTAGTACGCTGATTTGACCACAAATGCTTTCACACATCGTACCTGATATATGTCGGGCTATCTACAAATGCCTAAAACAGTACATAAGGAAGAAAAATTAGTGCAAGTGTTACTTCCTGGTCCAATTCCTTGTAAGTTTCGAGCAAAACTTGAAATCCTTCTTTCGCATTTTGTGGTTTATGTAGTTTATGTTGTTTGTCCGACATTGGGGTATATTCTTATAAATTATGAAAATATTCGTCCACATCTGTTTCTCTTTAAACATTTTTAACGACCCACCCTCGATCCCTGCTCCAGGCCGACTGAACCGAAATTGTCCCAATCGCTGCCATCGCGCTACACTCGTCTCAATTTGCTCCCTGTCTGCAGGGACAATCTGTGAATTGTTTGTCGAGCTCTGCCGATCTACCGATATCGGGAACAGCACACCCCAATTTGCCCACCCAGGGACCCTGCCGGATTGCCCCTGCAGATTTGGACGCGACATTGTGTCGTCAGTAGCGACTTTTAGGAGTAGCGCCTTACGGTGCGGTTGGGCAGTATGGCGGAGACAGTGGTGAAGTCGCAGCCGTGTAGGAGACATCGCACCAGCAGGGCGGGGTAGTGCTCGTGGACCTGCTGCACGGCTTGTAGCTGCTTCAGCCGCGCCACGTCCCCAGACACCTTCTGCTCCAGCTGATCCAGCGTGCACGCTGTTACGAAATATATACTCAAACAGTTCGTTATTCTGACAGCTCAAATGTTGTTCTGGATGCTTGCTTTTCCACCAGTAAGTTCCAATTTTGCTCTGCGCACCTTTAGTATGAATTTCTTCCGCAATCAATACACTCCCAGTATTGTACCCAGGGCGGATCCAGGGGGGGGGCTAGGGGGCTCAAGCCCCCCCAAAAGTATCTAGGTCCACCCCCAACACTGTAATTTGGAGATTTTTTTTTTTTTTTTTTTTTTTAGCTCTACGTATTTGAGGCCGGAGAAGGCTATAAAGACTACCCTAAGGCCAACTCAAGCCCACCCCCCCGAAAACCAAAATCCACTGAAGGCAATCCCCTCTGAACCAATTTCATTCATTCAAGCCAAGCCCCCCCAAACCAAAATCCTGGATCCGCCCCTGATTGTACCTGTCATTTGTATGTACGCTATTTCTTTTTAGCTACAAGCTATTTGAGCGATTCTGTCGTTGATTTTTTAGCTCATCCTATGAATACCGTAGTTAGTGGTGAGCATAAGGCAACAAAAGATAGTTGCCAAAGTATCTCATTATCAATGCTATCTAAGACTTCTTTCATAAATTTTTTAAACTAGTGAGTTCATCCTACAAAGCCTTTCCACCTATCTGACCGATTTGTTTTCAGATGAAGAACAACCCTTGGGAAATTAAAAAAAAACAAAAACAAAAACCAAAAACAAAAAAAAATTCTTAGGTCTTATGCATCATTTGTATTTACGAATTAACCTATAAAGTGCAATACAGAAAAATTTATTGTGTTTTAGGGTGAGAAATGTAAAGTAATTCATTGTCTTTACAATCTGTGATACTTGAGTACTTTTAAAATTACACTAAATGATAGCTACCGAACATTTCAAAATACAACAGGTTGTTTCATTCATAGGCAGAGTACAGTCGGTATTCATGACAAACCTAGTTTCGTGACATACAATAAACGAAAGGACCAATAGACAGAACATTACTTGTATTTACACTTGGTTTTCATTTCATGTACATGTGAACCCGAATATAAATGATTTAAAAACCATCGCCCATCTACCATAACTTTTAGGTTCCTCTAAATGTGAAAAACGGAGGAGGTAGTGAAAAGCGAATCTGGATATAATATTTATCCATTTTGCTTAAACTATTGCTGATTACAAGGTGAGTGAGTGTCCTGCAGCACTGGAGCGTGACCAGTATCAGCAGACATTGTTACTTGAATGGGAGACACTTTAATACAATTTTTCACTATTCTCTTATCATACAACTAGTGTAAGTCCTTGACCGTTATTTACGTACCATCACGGGTCTAGAATAGTTTCAGTTTTTTAGGGACAAATATTATGACAGGTTGACCTGATCTGACCAAATACGAACTTTACTGGTGTTTTACTGTATCTTGACCTTGAAAAACTCAGAAGTATTAATAGTTGTAGGTATTAAAGACGGACAGGGAAGATCGCGCTGTCGTATAATTTTTTCAAATAAAAGCTTTAATTGTATTTGACCCTTAAAGTTCACTCTGCAAAATTTCAAGAATTCCTCTTTGCTTCAAAAGCATCACGTTATTGTTTTTTTTTTATTGAGAAAGGACAAACATTCATGATGTAATCTTTGGTCATAGCTTCTGTAACAGCCAAAGAACTTAATACAGATTATTAAACAGTTGAGCAACTCCGAAGAAGTGAATTGCCAGAATACTCGATTCCGTAGCATTTTTGCTCAGATGTACACTTTAAATAACCTAATAACCGTACAGAGAACATGAACATATGTCATTAACGAAAGTGGTCAGTATAATACGTGAAAAGCAAATAAATTGTAATTTGGTCACGCAAAATCATTAGTGAAAGTTTGAATTAAATTGAAATTCAGCTTATGGCGGAATGACAATTGGCACTCGTGGTTACAGCAGAGATCACGAGTAATTTAAGGTTTTTTTTTAATATTGCTTTCATTGGCATTAGTTAGCAGTACCACGGTTTTTTTTTTGTTTTTTTTTTTCCAGCTATAAAGTTTATCGATATTTTTTTAACTATGAAATGTTACGAAAAGCAAACATACTGAATGTAATATGGGAATTAATTTGTTAGCAGTTGCTCAGCTAATAAGCTCGAATTTCTTTTAGTAATATCTCTGGTCTCTATAAATTTGCGAGAGGATGTTGACACGTGAGCCTGTCCTGTGTGTTACCTGGCGTCTCGCAGGGCTCTGCCTCCTTGTCAGCCCCCGAGCACGCGGCGCCGCCCCCTGTGGGGGTGGGGCTGTCGCAGGTGCGTGTCCGCCGCCGCCGGCCGATGTCGCCGCAGGGGCCGCGACAGGAGGACCACGGCCCCCAGCGCGACCAGCCCCCGTCCACTGGGCAGTGGGAGCCTCGGCTGTCCGCCGCCCCCACCAGGCACTGCAGGCGAGCGCTCGCGTCCAGCACAACTGTCGGCACTCACGACCAAACAAACTCATGCCATTACGCACCTTCTGTTAATTCAAGCTGTGTTATGAAAACGTAGCTGTGACGTTACGAGTTTACTCATCTTATTCCAGAACCTGTTGTCTCAGAACATGCTATTGCAATCTTACAAACAGATGTGTGTTTCCCTATATTTCACTTTCCAGCCACCTCTATCTAGTGCGGTAGTAGCATGGAGTTTCCTATCGTGCGTAACGTTGGCCGAATGCCGATAGCTGTGAGGTGTGGTAGATATGATGGTTAAAGGTGGTCGAAGTAGGGTATTTTCATATTTCGACCATAGAATTGTATGTCCATATACAGTACTTCTCTTTCCTACCACAATTACATAGCACAGACCATTAGTGTTTGTGTGTGGTAGTGGCATCGAATCTCCCATCGTGCGCTATGGTAGTTAGATGTCGGTAGCTGTCAGTCAAAATTGTCTACAATAACGAACGAAGTCGTGGACAGCTGCTAGTGTTATGATAACATCACAATTATTAATGTACGTGGAGTATCGATAAATGCATTAAGCAGTGGTCCGCGCAAAGATAGTAGGGGAGACTGGTTACGGTTGTGCCAGGTTACGGTTGTGACAGTCGTCATATTAGCCAAACTATAAAGAATACCGGGAGGGGGAGAGGATAGAGAGGAGCGGCGTGCCTGTTTGAACGTGTTTCACGGTATCGCGTCAGCCATCGCGTGACATTAACAATAGTAGAGGCCTACATTACTTTTTAATAGTCAAAAGTAAGTGTTTTTATCAGATTTCTTTTAATAATTGTTGTTTTATGTGTACAGATAGAGTAATGAGTGTTTTTCTTCGTTATAAGTTAAACATTAGTAGTTAAATAGCAGTGATTACTTTGCACGTAGTTTATTTTGTAATGTCATGGCGACTGTTGTTTAGCGAAGGAGTGCGTTGGGTACGGTTGTGACAAGTAATTTTTTGTTTTTGGTGCCGAGAAAACGATTGATGAAGACCGACAGTTGTACGAGGCACATTAGTCACGGTTTCTTTTGCAGCAAATGCCTTGGGAAATACTATCCCTCCTTTATTTCCACGGGTTAGCTATCACGATCATTTTGCTAGGGATCGATTGGGACTGCAAATCCTTCAGGCTGGATGCAAGGTGCATCGTTCCTAGGATTTCTCGACCATTTTAAGAAATTTTCTAATGCATTGAATCTTGCTAGTGCTGCCGCGCTGGATAACAATTCCTCGCGTATCCATATTAATACATTAGAATTTTGTAAAGAAAATGGAATCACTTTGCTTTCGTTTCCTCCACACTGCTCGCACAACCTGCAGCCCTTGACTCGACCTGTGTTCGGACCCTTAATAAAATCTGTAAATACTACTTGTGATGGATAGATGCGGAGTCACAATACAATCTACGATGTACCAGGTATTATCACAATGATCTATATCAAGACTTTTATAATAACTATTGATGCTACAATGTCTTATTAGTTATAAGCGATTAAGGTGTTCCCAGATTAATTTCTATTGTTACGTAAAAAATCAATTTTCGAGAAGATTATGTTACATTATGTTTGATATTATTTGAAATAAAAGTGATTTTATACTATTTTGCTGTATTTTGGAACCTGTCACTACCGACCCCAAGCACTGTCACAACCGCCCCTGGGGTGTGGTCGGTTGTGACATTTTTTTCTTTTTTTTTCTAATTTTTTGCTGTTACTTAACCATTGGAAAAAACGCAGGAAAATGTACATTTTACTATAAAAATCACCTTTCTTCCAAGTAACTGGCATACTAAGAAAATTATGAGCGATCAAATGAAAATTGTCACAACCGTACCCAGTCTCCCCTATTCTGAAAGGGTCCGCCAGTGAGCCAAGGACTATGACCGCCGTCAGGCCACCATATGTCAGGCAGTTCTGGGAAGGACACTCGGGCAGTACTATTGTCAACTGTATCCTCGGCTGGATAAACATCTGTGAATGCGCTGTGTCGAACTGGTACACGCAGAGCTCAGAGTATCAAAGTAGTTTTCCTTATAATGACAAAGAAGTCATTTAGTGCGTACAGTCGAATCTCGTGTAGTCTTCAAATCCCAGGGAACATGACGATCTCGATAACAACACACACTCACACGTATATTGGGATTAACGTCGTCAAGTATATTGATCATAAGAACATGTGGTTGGATTAAACTCTACATACACTTTGGTTACATACATTGAAACGGGAAAATTACTGAGCATATTTTTTGTTTGCTTACATCATACCTATAAAAATGTTGTGGAATACAAACAAAAGTATTTTTTTATGTATTTAGGTACAGGGATGTTCGATGAGACATTACTGTGGTTATCTGATTAATTAAATAACAGCTGGTGGTTTTATTTTGTTTGATAAAAAAGGAAAATAGTGGGAACCTGTGAAGAATTCTCCGTGTCGAATAGTACCATGCGCTGGGGTATCGACTTCTCACGAACAATATAAAAGCGAGGGAAGCACCAAACAAACGCAATTCTATGAAATTTGGAAGTGGAGGGAAAGCTTCCAGCCAATCAGAAAAAAAACAGAGTGAAGAAAGGTGATGTGCGGGGGATGCGTGAATGTGACCCTCCAATAGCAAGAAATTGTTAATTTTTAGTTACTATCTTGTTTAAAACACTTTTTCCATGTTTGGACGTATCCGGAGATCGGAGAGGCGGAGGCGAAGTGCAATTGCACAGTCACTTCCTGATCGCCGTACCGGCAACATCGTTCCGAAGCGAGTCAGCGAGTGAAACTTAGCTACAGTTGAGTGCGCCACGTTCGTCGGACAACACACGAGTTAGAAGTTTAAATATTTCGTGAACCTAAGAGTGACTATCAAATTTCACTAATATTGCAACAGCGAAATTTTAAGTGCTACAGACAACATAATCTCCACCATGTTCGGTGGAGATTATGGCCAGGGGGGCCAAATCGGCCTTCCAGCCAGTAGAACAGTTAACGAGAACGAAATAGGCTCTAACATAGGAGAGATAGTCGGTGAAGCGTTGAACACAGTGTTAAACTTCGATAGCTCCACAAAAGTGCTAACATCAACAGAAGAAGAAATGCCACTACACAAACAGCCGAACAAGCGCCTGCTTCGAGACATCGACAACACAGCAGCAGCCAACAGCTCAGAAAAACTTCCAAGGGTGGAAGTTGACAGAAACCAATATCAACAGCTCATCGCAGCAACACCTGCAGCAGGAAGCAACACTACCCCAGTACCGACTGCGGTAAGTGATCAACGACAAAGCGCTGGCCCAGTGGTAAAAATAGTGAACAAATATGAATGGTACGACGCTGGCCCGTATATCATTTTTGTTGAAAGCAAAGCGAGCAACGTTGGTAGACTACACCCCATGGCAGTCGGCAAGTTGATCCAGCAAGAAGGCGAATTAATAACCAAAAACATAGTGAATATTACTAAGTCTGGCAGAAACCGTATTAGAATCGAGACAATTTCCGGCCCGAGTGCTTAAAGAAAATTTTCCCTATGCACAACATGGAAGCTTACATTCCCATATCATTAACAACCCGGCAAGTCATTATAAGAAATGTAGACATTTCACTAACCGAAGAGTAGATAATGGAAGTGATTAGATGCGACGTTCAAGTAGTGCGAATAAGACGATTCACCAAAATTGCAAGTGACACCAAGACCCATCACAGTCTGTGCAATTACCTTCAAAGCGCAACGACTACCGGAATACGTGATAATTCACGGAGTAAGATGCCCGGTAGAACCATACATCCCCTCGGTCCTTCAATGTTTCCAATGTTTGAGGTACGGCCATAATAGTAAACAATGTCGGAGTCACCTAGATGTAGTCATTGCTCTGGAAACCACCCTTTCAAAGAATGTAAAAATACAGGTCCACCTACTTGTGCCCACTGTGACGGGACCCATCTCTCCACTGATCGCAACTGCCCTCAATACCATAAACAACAACAGATAAATAGAAAAAGGGCTTACGAGGGGATATCTTACCAGGAGGCTAGCAAGCATTGAACAAAAATCTTATGCTGCGATAACAGCCGAACATTTGTCACAGAATAGAGAGAGAACACCTTGTAACCAAGCAACCAACCCTTCAATGAATAGACTTACAAACCAAGTTATAAAAGTTCCAACCACAGTTCAGAATATTCTGAACCCACCACCAATGGTCCCCCCCAAGATCCAAAGTCGATCAGAACAACAAAGGGGTCCTCCACCCCGTCAACAGAAACCAACAGTTAGAACAGACAGCAAGGATAAAGATCCTAACTGGCGACCCAGGGGCACGCAACGAACCACCCACAGAAATGCCACTCATGTCCCACAAGAACTTTTCATAAGGGCACCAACCCAACCAGCATTTCCAATTACTAACAACCCTTATAACCAAAACGCCCCAACAACGAACGAATATCTAGTAGAGAAGGTACAACACCTGATCACAGTGATCTTAGAAATGGCATTCTCCGGTAACTTACCGCTCAACATCAGAGACCTTGTTGCCAACACATTAATGGACGTTCCGCAGCGCCCCGCAATGCCTCAGGAACAACACACAATAGAATTTCAACCACAACAAGGAAGTACTCACCCGGACAACGGAATTAATAGAAGCCCTTTAACTTAACATCAAGAAAAGAAATCAAAGTAGTAATTACAACCAACAATGGATAAGAAAAATAACAACGGTACCCCAACATTTAAGTATCTTACAATGGAACGGAAGATCAGTATGGGCGAATAGAGAAAGTCTTAATACAGAACTATTACGAAGTAGAATAGACATCGCGGTGTTATCAGAAACATGGTTTAAACCTAACAAAAAAGTTACCTTCAAGTATTACAACATCTACAGAAATGACAGAGCCGACGGAAAAAGAGGAGTGGCCATATTGGTACAGAAGAGGGTTCCTCATGAGCCAGTTCAACTTAAAACGGATGCTCTACCCTTCCAAGCGGTGGCAGTACGAATACGCGGCTACCAGACAACTTTCACGATCGTATCTGTTTACTGCAGTCCAAGAATAAAAACTCGCCCAAATGATCTGACAAAATTGCTGAGGCAAATCAATTCACCAGTAATTTTGGCCGGCGATTTTAACGCCCATAATCAAAGTTGGGGCTGTAGATACAATGACCCTCAAGGATCGGTAGTTACCGACATGGTAGACGAACATAACTTGATTGTAATGAACGACGGGAATCCAACCCTTGTACAGACACCAGGAAGATACCCCTTCGGCAGTCGACTTAACACTTTGTTCTAGCAATTTAGCAGCCATATCCACCTGGCAGGTTCTAAAAGATTCAACTGGGATCCGATCATTACCCCATTCTTTTAACAATAGTATGCCCCTACAATAAAGAATCACCTGCTCATCTAACAATAAGGTGGAATACAAATAGGGCTGACTGGGTTAAATATAAGAGACTCATCGAAGAAGAAACCAGAAATATCACAGAACAAATGACGGGGAACGATACATATAGAGAACTTAAAAACGCAATATACAGAGTGGCAGATAAAGCAATTCAACGAAGAAATTACAGTAAAGTTAGAAAAACTCGACCTTCGATGTGGTGAAATCCAACATATTCTAGAGCAGTGGCTCAAAGACGACTTGCACTTTCAACCTACCGCAAGAATCTGGATCTGCAACACTATATGGCATATTTGAAAATCAACGCTCGTACTAAGAGAGTGCTGAAAAACCAAAAGCGCTGGATCCGGTATTGCGAATCCTTGGGAAAGGACTCAAATATCTCAAACATCTGGTCCACAGTAAGAAGCTTAAAGGACAACAATTTCAACACCAGAACCAATAAGATCAGCTCCTCAGTCCTAGAAGAACTTGCAGAAAAAATTGCTCCTTCCACAGTACAATTACAAGACTACTAACTTCAATCTCATCCATGATGAAGCATCTTTTCACCAGCTGTGCGTTCCGTTTTCTATGAAGGAACTTCAACAAACCCTTAAACGCTCTTCCGACTACTTCTCCCGGACTAGAAGGGATACATTATTCCATGCTATATAATATGCCAGGAATCAGGTTTACAGACTACTGTTAAATAGTTTTAATCAAAATATGGATGAACGAACCAATCCCAGTAGAATGGAAGACTCAAGTTATTATTCCAGTGCTAAAACCAGATAAAGATCCCTACTACAGCGTACCTCCTACAGACCTATATCACTAATGTCCTGTGTAGGAAAAACGTTGGAACGCCTGGTTATAAAACAGACTGGAATGTTGGGTGGAGTCAAATGAATTAATTCCTGACTCTCAAGCAGGATTTAGAAAATGCAAAAGTACAGCAAATAACCTTGCTGTCCTGACTACTGACATCAATTTGGCGTTCTGCAACAAATAATATTTAGGAGCAATCTTCCTTGATATACAAGCAGCCTATGACAATGTTAACATTCCCATCTTGATGAAAAGCTAGTTAGTCTAGGAATATCGAGGGAATTGATTTCAGGTCTATGCTACCTTTTATCAGATATGGTAATTTACGTAAGCTCGAAGAGGAACAAAGTAGGTCCACGTAAAGCTTCACAAGGCCTTCCTCAAGGAGCAATTTTAAGTCCACTAATATTTATATATATATATATATATGATATAAGTCTTCAAATACCACCTAGAGTAAAGATACTCCAATTTGCAGATGACGTCGTCATATACACAATCGCTGAATCACAGACGGAAGTTCAGAATATCTTGAGCGAAGCAATAATGGTCCTTAGGCAGTGGTTACTGAAAAATGGCTTATAACTATCATGTGAAAAGTCGATAGTTATTTTCTTTTCAAAAAGAAAAATTCTGTACAACCATGACAATCTCCAATTAGGAACATATAGCCTCCCTTTAAGGAGACGAGGTCCATTCCTTGGGATGATCCTAGATAGCCGGCTCAGCTGGAATCGTCACATAGACCACTTGGTTGCAAAAGCTAATGCGTAACGAGCCGCGCTGTCGCCACGTTACAAGGTGCATTTTTATTATATATGTAATAATATAAGAGTAATTTACATAAATCTTGGGCGACCACGTGAATAGATTTTGTGTTGTAATTTTATAAAGTACGCAAGATTCCAAGTGAGGGACTGTAATGAAATGGTGAACTTATACAGTGTATCGTAGCAAAGCGAATATTCAAGAATTATTGAGCTATGTAGGCTTGAAGCTAATCTTGGTGTTCCCGAGCCTTGGCGACAAAAAGTCGCGGATTTGGGATTTGCCAGACCACACACCCTGCTCCCTGGGGATGGGCGGTCAACGACGTCACTCTCCTGGCGGGAAAAGCCTGCCGTCCGAAAACCCGAATGTTCTCTCGTCCCGGCGAACTTAGCCGAATATGTCCGACCTCTGTTGGATTCTTTGGCCAAATCACATATCGAGGATATCACGTGACATTAGTGCCGACCTGAAGGTCCAATCAAAATGAGCGTATAACTCAAAATCCTGGGAATTTTTGTTGTATGTGAGCTTCGAGACTACAAATGGGTGGAGCAAGAAGTTCCTCGTGGACCGAAGAGCGAGGAGCTGAGATTTCTACATTCTAACTTCGATCGCACCAGTCTGAGGTTGACTTGGAAAGTTGACTTCTTTCGCTAACCGCAGCTTGCTTGCTGGAGCAAGGTTATCACAGCATACTCAGCCGGTAATGCGATGATGCGCATTGCCAGACCAGAGATGCCTATAGCCGACTTGTGAGATAATCTCACATATCGTGGGTCCGCTACACATCATCACAGACATCAGACGCAGAACTACAATGGTAATTGATTACGACCAAGCATGTGATTGTGCATTCCGTGAAACAGAACCCGTAAGCGACTTTGAGAGGATAGGTCCATGTTCTCACTTTGTAATTGTAAAAACCCCTGAGCTAGCGGCATAATTGCCAGAACTAGTTATTTTCGAATGATATATTGTTCATTCTGGCGCCCATGATTTCTTTTAACTGTAAAGTCACAGTATTATGATGCCTTTGTCTGAGGTAGTCATAACTTGTATTTTTCATTGTTTCCAGTTGTCATTATTTCTTGCATTTTGATTCTGAGATATTTAAAAGTAAATATACAATTGTTTGCTTGCTCATGACGGCTAATTGTAACTCTGAGCATTGCTTTTATGATTTTGCCAAATTGTGTCAATGTTAACGGTAAATTCGCTCAGACTTGTAATCGCCAGTGATAAGAAAATAAATGTCATATTGTGACAATTTTTCCTAAATTCCAACTAACGTCGAGATTCTTGCATAATTAGCAAATTTTCACTCCTTCATAAAAATTAAAATTAAAAATCCACAATTATCAATCATAAAGGTATGAAAGATAATTGTAATGTGGTTTGCCCACCAAGGTACCACCCACATAATGGCGCCCAACGTGGGGCCAGATGAGACATTACTTCTTAATGTCTGCGAATTGATGGCACTAATTCAAATTATAAGTTTGAGCCCAAATTCGGAAGTTTCATGGAATGTTGCACATGGTTTTTTGGCTGTTTTATCATTCTTGTAGTCAATAGATATTCATACAAGATTTTATTTTGATGTTTTCACTTATATTTTAATGCATAAAGTTCATTTTGTTTCAATGCATAAAATTTAATTTTGTTTCAACGCATTAAAAGGAAGTTCATTTGTGTATTTTAATTGAGATGCAATACACTTTGTATTGTAACAATTTTGTGATCAGTTTAAAAATTTTAAATTAGTAACGTCAGTGCTGATTTCTTAATTCATGGTAGCTTGTATGAAAATTAAAGAAACCCGCATGTTTTGCCCATGTGTTTGAAAGTAAGTCTAGCTTCATGGTGTTGTGTTGCATGATTCATCGTTGCTTTTCTCTTGTTGTATTTGGAGGGGTATATGTACTTTGTGTGTATTGAAATTCGCGGTATTTTTGTTGTTGTGAGTCTAGATTTCGTCATTGCACAATTGCGGTGTAAATTCATTACGTTGTGTGTTTCTTATGAAGCTGCGATCCCGTACAATAAAAGATTTCGATATGGAAGATCAGTCTGATAGGCAAAAATCTCCCGAAATCATGAACGATCAGGTTCAGTTAACGGAACAAAGCGAAATATTGGCTGCAGGAGAGGGCACGCAATTTCTGAAGTTCCGACCCGCTCATATAGTTCGCAGTCTACTTTGTCGCCACAGGAAGATATGGAAAATTTTCCTTCACCTGTCGGGAGACGGACACAGAATACTCCCGCACATTCAGAACAGACCCAACAAATATCACAAATGCCGGTAGAATCACCACCCCTATCGCCGCAAATGCTAAACATGTTAATGACTGCAATCAATTCACTAAAAGAGGAAAATAAGAGAAGTTCGGATTTGCTTAGCCAATCGAATCAACAACTAAAGCAGGATTTAAGCCAACAATTAAGCCTGCAAATTAATTCACAAAAACAGGAATCAAGCCAGCAATTTCTGGAATTAAACAAGCGTTTTGATTCACAAAAGGAGGAAAATAAGAGAAATTCGGATTTGCTTAGGCAGAGTTTTGATTCGCAAGCTGCGATATTAACAAATTTGGACGGAAAAATATCCACCTTCCGTTCTGAGGTCACAAAAGAAATATCGGAATTCAAGTCTGAGATAACTAAAATTGTTTCTAAGCTGGAAAGGGACACAGAAGAAGTAAAAACTACCTGTGCTTCTTTGCAAACGGCCAACAAACAATTATCCAAAAGACTTTGACGCTACCGAACTGTCCATTGAACAGATGCGAAACGAGAACGGCCAAAAACCTAGGGCAAATTCGGAATTTGTTCAAGAGGTCAAAGACCAAAGCGAACAAAACATCCGAAAACTTAGCTCAGAGATGACTGCCGCGGCAAGTTCAGTTGAGCTCGTTAAGACGGCACAAACCGAGTTGAAATTGTCACTGGACGAATTTCTGGAAGCCGAACGTAGTAATTTTAGTCCTCCACAAAATGCTCCGAATGCGGTGTTACAGACTGCGAGTGAGTCGGTTGTTAAAGTCACCACTCAACTCTTAGTCAGTGAAATTGTCAGTTTGTACGCAAAAAATATCTGAAATCAAGAAACACAAACAATTTCAGTTGTCTTGGATCCACAGTTAAGTGCAAACTATCAGTAAAGCGTAAGACATTTGTGGGGCAGGAGAGGAAAGATGTACAGTACATGTCGTTCTTGAAAGTCAGACAAGAGTCGGCAACTTTTTCAATCATCGGAGAAATGCGAAATCAGTCTCAGAATTCACAGCCTATCAACATCGCGTGGAAATTTTCTGTCCGTAACTTTGTGTGGAACACTACACAATTTGTTCATTCCTTGCGGTCAGAAAAGACGCAATTGTCAACTGGACCAGTTAGTAAGTGTGGTCGGTCGGCGGACACTATACCTGTTCCAGGAATGTCATTAGCTGTCGGCACAAACCGCCGAACGTCTGTGACCTTGTAAGCCAAGCTCTTACGTCCTTCGAAATCTTGTTGTTGAAAGCAGTTAAAGACGAATATTCACGACGCAGAATTATTTTCCAGAGGAAGATCCATGGACGTCTCAAATTCGTCTTGTAGGCATTGTTCAACAAGTTGTGTAGCATGCCGAATACGATGACGAAAAGGTTGAATATGAAATTGTCCTATTTGGATCAGTATATATAAAAAAATTAAATGTACAGTATAGTATACATTCTTTAAGGTTAGACGCCTTACTGAAATTAATCATGCTTGAAAAACGCCGATGCCAGTTCCGCTAGTCTAAACCGTCTGTTCTTCTGGAAAGATTAGATAAACGAAAAATCAAACGAAATTCAAGTTAGCAAATTTGCACTTACAGTTAAAGCTACTTAGGATATTTCCATATTCGGAATTTTTAATGTTTTTTTTTTCGCTAGTCCGAACTTCATATTTTGTCCACGTGAAATATTAATAGTCACTTTTGACTTTCACGCTGTTAATTGGACTTGATTTGATAAAAATCCTGAAATATTAAATGTTTTCCTGAGCCAAATAAATTGATACGCACTCGCGGAAAATGAAGCGCCAGTAGCAAGCACAATTTCTTGTCTTCGCAATCACAATGAATCTGACAGCGATACAAATATTGTGATATGCTTTCTAAGATGTATTCTGTGACATAAACGAAAAGGGTTTCAACATTTTGTGATGCATGAGTTCGATGTAACGTTTTACCTTAGGTAGTTGCATTCTATCTTTTCTGAGCAGAAGTGTACAGCGAGCGTAATATCGCTTTGTCTGTGTTGATCGAAGATCGCAAGTTATCTCGTCAACGAAATTTACTTCTTTGTTTGTGTGTATCTGTAAAGGGTGGCTAACGTGCCATAGATAATGCCCTATGGAACACGAAACTTTGCCAGAAAGATTTGTTTAAATTGAGTTGCTCATCACAGAAATTAGGAATCTTAAGTTGGATTACAGATATAAAGGAGAGTTTTCACAATACCTTGCTGTTATTTTGCTAACGATAGAGGGAGGTCGAAGAGCAAAAAGTTAAAGGCGACTGCGTTTGTAAAGGCTAAAGGGGAAAAACTTTATTTACGGGATATATTCAATAATTCAGCTAACTTTGCAAGTTAATGGTAATTATATTTGATGCTAACTTCAATTAAAGGGAATTTGTATATGATAATTGCACAGATGGTGAAGACGTGAACAATAAGATTATTGGTGATATCGAAGTTTTTCATGCTATATCATTTCATACAAAGTAACGGTTTCGAAAGAGCTGGGGGACAGCTACCCTCGAACGGCTTAGCTCATCAGCGCAGATAGGCAGCTGAACTCAACCGGCAGTTTCCGAGAATTCTCAGGTAGCGAATACCCAAGAATGAATGAGAAGGGAAAACAAGTCGTTCCACGCCTCGTTCTAGCGGTATTTCGCGTACCCTTACTGTAAAATTGTATAGTATTCCATAAATTAGATTAAAACCTATTGTTGGACAGCATACATTTAGCTCAGAATTGTGTGCACTCAGCGAAAATAATTTCAAAGTTTATATTTTTGCTTTATATAGATTCATAGTATTCTGCTAGCGTAAATCTCAAAATTGCTTTGTATTGGCAAACGGAAAACCTGAGATCGGACCGTTCAATGCACAAAGCTTACAACCTTTTTCATACAAGCTAAAGAAGCATGTGTGTACGAAAACGTCTTCTCTCTGAAATGCTTGTTGAATTAACATCGGTCATGACGCAAATCACGTCACCGAATCCGACTAAACTATTCCGTTGTTTTGAGATTAAAACCGCGCAATGTAATGAGATATTTTACGCTCACCTCTAGCATCTTTATGGATGTTTGTTGAAGGCAGAATTATTTTTATCACGCTAAATTGTAAGTACAATGTATAGTTCAAACCACTTTCTGCATAAGTGTTCTGACAATGTTTTTGTTTTATTAATGTGTTTCATTTTGTTAATTTAATGCTAAAATTTGATACAAGTTTCTTTCAAGATTATTATTATTTGAACATGTATGTAAATAATTTCTTTTCATGTATATTTTAGTATTGTGTTTAATTTAACTTTGTATTTGGGAAGGGCTACCTGAATTCACGTGCTTCTGTTTGTAAAGAATTGTAAGACGGCCAAAAGGAACATATGATCCCGTTTATATATTCACCTTACAAGGCAGGAATACCGATGGTTATTGGAATCACATTTAAAATTAATGTAATTAGAAAAAATGCTTAAGTTTTTGTTGAGTCACAATGGAGATAGAATTAGGTAGTTAAAAATAAAATTATTGTACCATAATTTCATTTTTTTCACCAACGGCCGGCCATATTGTAACGAGCCGCGCTGTCGCCACGTTACAAGGTGCATTTTTTATTATATATGTAATAATATAAGAGTAATTTACATAAATCTTGGGCGACCACGTGAATAGATTTTTGTTGTAATTTTATAAAGTACGCAAGATTCCAAGTGAGGACTGTAATGAAATGGTGAACTTATACAGTGTATCGTAGCAAAGCGAATATTCAAGAATTATTGAGCTATGTAGGCTTGAAGCTAATCTTGGTGTTCCCGAGCCTTGGCGACAAAAAGTCGCGGATTTGGGATTTGCCAGACCACACACCCTGCTCCCTGGGGATGGGCGGTCAACGACGTCACTCTCCTGGCGGGAAAAGCCTGCCGTCCGAAACCCGAATGTTCTCTCGTCCCGGCGAACTTAGCCGAATATGTCCGACCTCTGTTGGATTCTTTGGCCAAATCACATATCGAGGATATCACGTGACATTAGGTGCCGACCTGAAGGTCCAATCAAAATGAGCGTATAACTCAAAATCCTGGGAATTTTTGTTGTATGTGAGCTTCGAGACTACAAATGGGTGGAGCAAGAAGTTTCCTCGTGGACCGAAGAGCGAGGAGCTGAGATTTCTACATTCTAACTTCGATCGCACCAGTCTGAGGTTGACTTGGAAAGTTGACTTCTTTCGCTAACCGCAGCTTGCCTTGCTGGAGCAAGGTTATCACCGCAACTCCAGCCGGTAATGCGATGATGCGCATTGCCAGACCAGAGATGCCTATAGCCGACTTGTGAGATAATCTCACATATCGTGGGTCCGCTACACTCATCACAGACATCAGACGCAGAACTACAATGGTAATTGATTACGACCAAGCCATGTGATTGTGCATTCCGTGAAAACAGAACCCGTAAGCGACTTTGAGAGGATAGGTCCATGTTCTCACTTTGTAATTGTAAAAACCCCTGAGCTAGCGGCATAATTTGCCAGAACTAGTTATTTTCGAATGATATATTGTTCATTCTGGCGCCCATGATTTTCTTTTTAACTGTAAAGTCACAGTATTATGATGCCTTTGTCTGAGGTAGTCATAACTTGTATTTTTCATTGTTCCAGTTGTCATTATTCTTGCATTTTGATTCTGAGATATTTAAAAGTAAATATACAATTGTTTGCTTGCTCATGACGGCTAATTGTAACTCTGAGCATTGCTTTTATGATTTTGCCAAATTGTGTCAATGTTAACGGTAAATTCGCTCAGACTTGTAATCGCCAGTGATAAGAAAATAAATGTCATATTGTGACAATTTTCCTAAATTCCAACTAACGTCGAGATTCTTGCATAATTAGCAAATTTTCACTCCTTCATAAAAATTAAAATTAAAAATCCACAATTATCAATCATAAAGGTATGAAAGATAATTGTAATGTGGTTTGCCCACCAAGGTACCCACCACATGCAAGACTAAACATAATACGAATGGTTGCTGGTACTTGGTGGGGCTCTCACCCCAAAACGCTGTTGCTCCTCTATCGAACACTGATCAGATCGCTACTGGACTACGGTAGCATGTACTACCTCAACGCCAGAAAAAGACGCACTTCAAAAATTGGCCAGGCTTCAGTTGCGCTGTCTCAGAGCCTGCGTGGGAGCAAGGTGCTCCACACCAACCAACGCCCTACTTGTGGAATCAGGAGAATTACCTCTTCATATCCGGCGAAAATACCTCGCAGAAAAATTTCTATTAGAAAAATTAGGGTACAGTAAGCACCCACTACATGAACGCTTTAAGGTGATGGAAAGGCTAAACACCGATGGCAAGAATAGTGCTAGGCTACCACTTCTTGAAGCCTACACGTTCTGGAAAAAATAGCAAAGATAAGGTCATATCCTACAAAACACACCATATATATCTTGAACCCTACGAACTACGTCTAGAAACAAATCATGTACATTTTCTGTAAGTAGTCAGAAATCCAAATATTAATCAAAAATTTATCAATTATATTTCAACGTTAGGTGACAACGTATTTAATATTTACACAGAAGGATCGAAGGTTCCAGGCAAAA
>JARYHS010008074.1:12175565-12223598 GCA_031002005.1 Vandiemenella viatica | reverse complement strand
TGCTGTGAGGTCTCTAGCCTGGGCAGACATTGTGCTGTTGGAAGTCTTTGGGCACTTAAGCAAAATAACTACCTGGCTGGATATTAGCTGGTGGGGTGAAATGCAACTCCTAGTGCTGGCTGTGACCAGCCTATAATCTTCCAATGATCTTACCATATGTAAGACCATCCAGAGGAATTCTCTGTGTCATCCTACTTTCCTATGACTTTAATATTGTGTGCCACATACAACAACACCGTCAGAACCACTGCACCCAAGAATCTGCTCACACAGACTATTTTCACCTCACTAAGCAGTCTCATACTGATTTGTCAGGTTTATCGTATGTTTGTGTGTTGTGCAGCCACAGTTTAGCCCACACATTATTGTCATGATTCAATTATTTCTCATTGATCTTGAAGATCCCTTAACTTATGGACATGAGTATAGAACTACTGTAGCTTTCTCTTCATTGGTTTATTGTTCCATAGCATTATTACAAAGTTACATGCTAGCTGCCCTTGGGTGTCCTATGTTTTTTTGTTTTTGTAACTAATGGAAAACTTGCTTACCTTTGGCTTAAATCAGATACATGGTCTTGCAACCAGCTAGAAGAAGAAGCTGCCATCACATGTTCAAGAGCAGTATTTCTGGTGCCATAAATAGTTATGAGATTGCTAAAAAAACCAACACTCATTCCAAGTAGAAGGCAACCCCTGAAATTTTTTGAAACACATGAAAATCATGTACATTTAATTTGCAGGTTAACTGACAGAAATATGCTGATTTGGCATCTAAAAATGGAGAAAATAATGAAATATTAAGCTAAGTTGAAGGTTGATCTTATATGAAAAAAAAACTCACATTCTTTAGTGTTGTACATTTTTTCACTAAACCTCAATACTTGTTAAATTAACTTAGTGAATTATACTTTAAGTTTGCTTTTGAAAAATTGCATTAAACATTTTAGGTGATAGAAAAGTTGAAAATTATAACCAAAGATTTCTTTGTCAAATGTGAGTTTATAGAGAGAGAAAGAAAATCACAATGTGTTAACTGACAAACAAATGGTGAAAGTTGTAACACTATCATTTAGTATATCTGGTATCAGTATTGAGAAGAGGAACCTATAAATATGGACACGATTGTTACTTGTATTCATCTAGATCTTATTTTTTTTATTATTTCCTAAATCATCACCGAGTTCAACTTATTTAACCTAAGAATTGTAAGTTTCCTTAATTTATTTAAAATGTCATTTGTAAAACTTCAGAGTATTTACAATACAATTTAATAAAATGCGTTGAACCTTAAGGCTGGACATGGCCTCAATAACATGGAAAACTTTAGAATCTAATCATACCCAAACTGTTAGTTACATTGGCCGCCACAACTGTGCTGCTTGGTTAACGAAGAAATTTCAAATGAATAACTACATTAACTTTGTGTATTTGCTACATATTCTGTAGTACCAGGTCACAACATTACCTCAGAATTTTTTGACACAAGAAAAAGATAAATTTATTAAAAACAGATAAAATTTAGACAAAATGTATGTAATATCGAAATATAGCAATTAAACAAACAACAGTTTTTAAAATTATAGAAGGTAGGCTAAGAAGAAATGCACAAAAGCATGTACAGCATGAACGAAATGACCTTCAGAAGCGTGTGGCATGTGGAAGTAACATTCTCCCTCTTTACACATGCGCAGGTTTGAAGTCATTGAATTCATTCAGTGTATTTTGAGAAGCAGAAGTATGGAGACGTGTTCTAATGCTATTATACAGCGTGCCGTTATCAAATTTTTAACTGCTGAAAAAGTGACTCCTACTGAGATTCATCATTGTTTAAAGGTTGTTTACAGAGATGATGCTGTTGATAGGTCTACTGTAAATCGATGTGCAGTAAAACTTCATGACTGCGAGCCTGGAAAATTCATAACTGTTGATGAAAACACAGGAGACATCTGATCATTGCCACAGACCAATGTGACCAATTTTCTGGAACGAGGAGCAACGTAAATTCTTCTTAGTACATACAGACGCTAAAACACCTCCGACATCGAGTTTGTCATGTTAGAGGAAGCCTGGCGCCAATACTCTTGCAACACGACAACGTTCGTCCACACACCTCACACACAACAGTAGAGACTATACGAAACATTGAGTTTTAACTGATTCCACACCCTCCTTACTGCCCAGATCTTGTGCCTTGTGATTTTTATTTGTTTCCTCTACTCAAGAGAGACCTCAAAGGTAATCATTACACCTTGGATGATGAGGTAGAGACAGCTGTCAAATCCTGGATTCGAGAAAAGTGAAGAATTTTTCAGCGACAAAATTAAAAAAACTTATTACTAGTTGGGAGAAATGTGTTAGCCTTAATGGTAAATATGTTGAAAAATAAATATAAGATAGTAAAGCTTAAGAACTGTACTTTAATATACTTTTTGCCAGATCTTTCTATTTTTTTATTCATGTTCTACAAGCACGTGTGCATTTCTTTTCAGCCTACCCTTGTACTTTACTTCTAAACTTTTCATAAAAATGTTCATCATTTAAAGTCAAATACAGTTACTTGAAAACATCCTATCCAAATAATCTAATAATTTAAAGAGAGAAAGTTTACTCATATCATGAAGCTTTTCAAGAATGAATTTCTACTACCACCACAAAGTAATTTGTTTCCTGTTTTAGAGAAGAGAAAAACCTTTTACTTGACTACGATAATCAAAAATTTGAGATACATGTGAACAGCATTAAATTGTAAAATAAGAGATAACAGGAGTTGTTTCTTACATTTTTTGTATAGAAATTAAAATGAAAAAAAAAGTTCATGTTACACTTTGAATATGATAAGGTAAGGTTAATATTAAACATAATGAATATATAAAACATGTAAGATATTATTATACTTTCTAATATTATAATTTATGAACTTGTCTCATGCATTTACCATAAAAGGAAAATAGCAAAGTTTTGAGAAAAGAGGACAAGGTGGAAACAAGACTATATCAACAAAATCTTAACGGGTGTCTAGCCGGATGGTGGTGTAAAAACACGACGCTTCGACAGATGACTCTGCTGTCTTCATCAGGTATCTTCGATATGTTCTCAGCAGACTGTCTCTGCCTCGACTGGCTTGGCCGCACGTCGAACCTCCTATATACCCTTCAGCTGAAAGGCCCGCTCGCTCCGGTTGGTCGAGAGCGTTGGCTTTATACGCAGCCCGCTGCGGTCACCGGCGCCACTAGCTCCCCCCGCGCCCGGATGTGCAGGTGGTCAGTGATGCTGTGTGTCCACTGCTGATTGGCCATGACCGCTAGCTTAATGCGCTGCGGCACCCAACTGGTGTCGTTAGCTGGTGCGGATCTGCTACGCTCTCGTCGGAGAGATCACTAATGATAGGTTTCCAGGCTCTTTCTCTCCGACGAGAGATACGCCGGGAAAGTCTCCACTCACACAAGACTATATCAACTATCCAACTTCTAGACTAGTGGCAGAGCAGAAAGCAAGGGGACCAAACATGGATATCTTTCCAATAAAACCTGATGAAAATTCTTGTGGTGCGTCAAGTAACTGAAGGAATAAGTGATCACAATGCAGTTCTGCTGTATGTTGTAGGATTTAGTAAACGAGTGTCAAAAATTGAAGGCAAAATAGATACAATTATAAAAAGGGCCAAATTTTAGAATTGAAGAGACATTTGATGGAAAGGACAAGTACTGTAGGTGAAGCAGGAAGAGTTCAAGGAGATGGTAAATATGAAAAATATTATTGGTGCAGGGAGACCACTGAACAATGTGTGTAGAAATTTCTATGGCTGTGGGTTAGAAAACTGAGGGAAAGAGAAGGTATTCAGGCAATTGCAGATAACAATAGATAAGAAGTTACTGGAGATTTGCAAATGGCAGAGATATTGAGTGACTGGTTTATGAGACCATTGGGAACTAGCATCCTGAGATGGGAGGAAAAAATCAGAAGAGTGTCAATATAAGTAAAAATGAGGAAACTACAAATTATGAAGGAACTCTGAAAGTTAAAAAAAGTGCAGAGGGGCACATGTAGATAATATTACTACAGATGTATTAAAGATAGTGGGACGCAATTTTGTACCTTGCATCGAAATTTTATTTCAAATGAGTTAGTCTTGCTGCTTACCAGCAGACTAGAAAAGATCAATAACAGTACCTGTTCATAAAGGAGGGTGGCATATAGGGTTTAATACTAAAGGCCGAGTAGTTGAAATCAGTGATAGGCAAAATGATTGAGAGATTGGTATGAAATTACATCAGAAATGTCTGAGGAAAGAAACTGGTTTGCAAATTGGTAACATGGTTTTAAACAAGGATATTCATGTGAATTTCAGATAGTGGGCTATATGCAAGGCATTTTGGATAAATTGGACAAGGAAGATGAAGTTGAACGTGTAGCACTAGATCTTTCTAAGACATTAGACAAAGTGAGCCATAAAATGGTCTTAAACAAATTAAAAACTATTGGAATTGATGAAAAAGTGAGTTTCTGTATAGAGGATTCTAACAAGCAGAAAGTAAAAAGTTAAGAGTAGGATATGCAGTTCAAAAGGGGTGGAAGTGAATATGGGAGAACCACATGGAAGGGAACTGAGACCACTGCTATTCATGATTCTAATGAATGATTGTGTTGATGGCTTACAGTCAGAATTTAGATTATTTGCAGATGACAAAATGGTACACGATAAGATCAAAACAGGAGAAGACTGAACAGCTGCAGGGTGACCTGATAGAATATCTAACCGAGTATGTCAACACAGTATGAAGATAAATTCCAAGAATGTCAGCTTATCAGGTTCCTGGAGAAAAAACTGAAGCTTGGTTTTGATTATAGGGTGAGGACAGAAATGCTTGTTGAAGGCTTGAAACTCAACTGGGCATGGCCCACTGGGCTAGTGTAGAGAGTGATGAGAAGGTGTACCAGAGAAGTTAAAAAAAAAAAAAAAATGTTACAAAACTTTGATCAGACCATTGCTTGAATATAGTGATGTAGTTTGTGACCCAAATACAAGAGATGAAAGAGGTTCAAAGTAGAATGGCTAGATCTGTTTTTGGAAATTTCTACAGGGCTCACTCGGTATCTTATATGATAAAGGAGCTGAATTGGAAGTCTTTGGAAGACCGGATGATGGTGATTGAGTGCTTGGAGGATAGAAGGTGTATGTTGGTGATGGAGCTCAAAGTAGAATGGCTAGATCTGTTTTTGGAAATTTCTACAGGGCTCACTCGGTATCTTATATGATAAAGGAGCTGAATTGGAAGTCTTTGGAAGACCGGATGATGGTGATTGAGTGCTTGGAGGATAGAAGGTGTATGTTGGTGATGGAGCTTGGAAGGATATTGGTTGAAGAATTAGGAATAGTGCATGGAATGGGAAAGATAACCATGGGCACTAGCTGGCACTTGATTTTATGCCTAAGGAAATGAGAAAATTTACTTTTTTGGGTAAGGGTGTCAGGGACTGAAATAAGTTACCAAGTGAAGTGACAAATAATTTACAAAAAATGCTGAAGAAGTTTAAAATTAAAAATCCTAAATCACAACAGTAGACAGGGGAGGAGTTTTACAATAAAAGTATAATAATAAGAAATACTACAAAAAAAGATAATTATGACTAGGGAAATTGCCACCAGAGCATGCACTCTGTCAAAAATTAAAATTCAATTTAATTGAAAGACATCATAAGTAAGAAGGTGAAAGTATTGATGTTACTCACGTGTGTATTTGTGGTTGTTCTAGTATAAGCCTTTCAATACTTTCCTTGATTACAAACACAGAAGCCAACTGGGCTAGCAAAGTGCTAGAAAAGACAGCCAACACTTCAAACCTCTCATATCCAAAGCTGAACAATGGAGTTGGCGTTTGCTTCCTCACCCATGCTGAGAGCAAACATGTTAACAAGCTGAAAATTTACAAAAGATAATAACAGATGACTTCTTTTGTTATCTCTCTCACACTCACACACACTTTCTAACATGCCAACTGCTACTAAATTAATTATAGTTTAGGATAAAGGAGTGGAAGGTAATATTTTAGTTGCCCAAGCACAAAAAAAAATATGGATATAACCAAAAATTTTCAGACCATAGCTAATTATTAGTGAAGATTGTATATACTAAACCAGCTGGATATGAACACACAAGCATAGGATGAAGTGAATGAACACACACACACACTGTGCTTTTTAACAGTTTAATCAGCATTCTCATAGCCTTAATAATTCTAAACAATAACAATAGATATTTATCCCAATTCAATAGATATAAAGATACATTTTTTAAAATTTTCCCAGGTGGAATTAATTTTTTTTATGGTTTATATTTCACAACTTCTACAGCATCATTTGAATCTGTTGCACTGTTTCGGTATTCACATTTATTTTTGCTTTGGGCTTTATGGCTCATCAAGGAGAAGATGGGATTTAATGAATGGGAAAGAATTCAGCCTTCACTTTTTGAAGGAACTATACCAGCATTCACCTGGAGTGATTTAACGATACCGTGGAAAACTGAATATAAACACGCATACACTAGAATGTCAGACCTGAGTGTTACCACTTACTTGTCGCGCTCTATCCTGTCCATACAGTCACACAACCAAATCAATGTTCAAGAAGGCTGCACATTAGCATTCCCCTTTGCTTTTATGGTTGTCTTTGTTCTTGTGTCATTAATGTATCTTGTCCACTGACTTCTTAGCATTACTTCACAAGAAGCCTGTGTTTTCCACACTGACATTTTAAAGCTTGTGCTCGGCAAACTACACACAATACTTAAAGAGTCGTGTTTCAGTAACTCATCTTACTGCAAGTAATGTAACACCCAGTACAGCCTTCAAAACTGAATCAACTGGTTTCCAATTGAGTACAAGTTTGAATTGTTCCACTTTTAATTAGGAATAAAATTTTGTATTAAATAATGTTCCAGTGACATGTAGCAGCCATTATGGGGATTAAATAATAATGTAAAGTACATGCAGTATCACAATTTGTTGTCATGCCAAGACCTAAAGAGTCATAATTACTCCCAATGAATTTCTAGATCTTCCTACTGGCAAAAATAGTTAAGTACTGTAAATACTATATTCTTCTTGACAATCAGAAAATTAAGATGCTACTATGCCTCCATCATTTAAATGACGGAAAGGATATACAAGAGAATATAGATTGTGGAAGGAAACTATATGCAAACATGTTCTCATCCCTATAATCCTTATTTTAAATAAGATCCAGTTAAGGGTGTTGTTATTACCATCTAGACTGGCATCCCCAACTTTCCATTGTAGATCTCTATCTTACTCGTCCGATTCATGTATCAGATGTGTGTGCTGTGTTGTGGGGGAGAGATCTTTCAACAGTTTTCCTCTTTGAGTTTAATTTTTAAAAAGACAATTGTAGGGACTTAACTGCAACTTGGTGGCCATTACATTCTGTTTTGTTAGTAAATGTAACATAGTTGGTATGCTAAGAGATCACATCAGATGTGATAGGCAAACTTTTTGTCAGTTTTTCCCTACACAATCATACCTCCTCCTCCAGCTGAAAGAGGATGTAACTTATGGAGATTGACTAGTGGTATTTAGTTCTCAAATCCACACAAGAAGACAGCTGCAGAAGCACACTACAAATGTAAACAAGCTAAATGACCAAGTTCCACAATCATCAGCCAGTGAGCTGATGTTCATGCAGTCCAGGTCTGAGTGTTGTAGATGGTGATTCTGGATGCCAATGTAATGTTATGAACCCACTTAATAAAACAATAAATTATTAGCAGAATAAATCAAAAGTCCTTCAACGTACATTTCGGAGGCATATTCCAAGATGTTTAACAACTAACCTAAATTCCACCGAACACAGGGTGTGTAATCAACTGCAACCAATCATTGTCATCACTTGGATCAGCATTCATTTTCTCTTCTATCCAGTGAGTGACTGAAAAAGTGAACTCTATCATCGGTTGCCACAAGATTTCATCAATGATAAAAATCCGCAAGATCACTGACAATAGGTTTGGGACCTCTGCCTCAACACTGAATGGAGGGACTGAGCAAACTTCTGTTACAGCCTTGGCTGAAAATTCCTTGACCTTCAACATACAGCTGAGACCACCAATTAGATGCATGGTTTGTGGCTGCAACAACTGTATTTAGGCTAAGGAATGAAATCCTGGGACATGAAATATGTTCCTGGGAACCAAAGACGAGCACATCTACAACATTTCAAACAAGCTTCTGAGAATTTCAGCAAATTCAAATCCTAGTTAACAATGAAGAATTATAACAACTTCAAAAATTAATATCAAACAGTACAGTTCTGCAGAAATTTTTAAGAACAATATGATCATTTTCTGAAAAGATTGTAATCCCATGTAAATTGTGCACCTAGTCAAAACCACAAATCTACTATTTAATGGCACTGATGCTGATTCTGTCTTTGTAATCGGATGGGCTGCATCAAAGTAGCTGAGATAAATTTTGTGGCAAGCTCCTCATACCAGATTCCAACATGAACATTGGTATGGCACGAAGCAATAATTTAAATGAATAAGTCCTACAATTTACAGATAATACTGGCAGGGGGACGTAAACTTCCCTTCAAGTGACTGGCTTAATTACAAACACAGTTCCAAAACTGGTGGCAAAGATAAAACTGTTTGTGAGATCATTCTTGATAAAGCAACAATGAGGCACAAGAACTGATATGGCATTATTTTACATGCATAATTATGGAAGAATACTGACAGCCATATGTCGAAATAGATAATTGCAGCCCTATATGGAAGAGATTCACTGTGATTCAAATGTAAAATAAAAGCAGAGAGTTACACACACTATTGAAGTGACAACATTTAGGAATTTCCATTGCAAATCATTTCTAAAAGTATCACAGAAAACTAAAAGAAATTATGGTGACATATGAGGGGCTACCCAAAAGAAACTAAACTGGTGTTGTAGAGGGGCAGAGTTTTTGTAGTGTCAGTTTTCGCCACTTGGAACATGTAATCCTTCTGTCCCTAAGTTAGTATACCAATTTTCACCACAATAGGTGTTTGGCTGGTGTTAGTTTTTTTATGACTGCTGTTTTTGTGCTCGTTATTTTTGTGATGGCTTATTCTCGTGAACAGTGTGCGGCAATAAAGTTTTGTTTCCTGCTTGGAAAAACTCGTTCACAAACTCTTGAAATGTTGAAAACAGCATACAAGAATGGTGCTACGGGGAAAACCCAAGTTTTTGAGTGATTTTCATGTTTCAAAAAAATGTGAACTGTAAATTGATGATCAATTTTATTCTGGACAGCCTTTAAAAAGCCCGAACCGATGAAAATGTCACAAAAATTTGTGAAATCATCATACAAGATTGATGACATACAACTGAAAATGTTGTGGAGCTGTCTGGAATTATTTGGAAACAGTTCAGTGCATTTTAAGTAAAGTTTTGGGTACGCGAAGGGCAGTTGCCAAATTTGTGCCTCGGCTGCTGATTGCACAGCAAAAACAAGATCGCTTTGAAGCATTCTGTACTTTGAAGGAAGAGCTCAAAAATGATTCAAACTTGTTTTCAATGTCATCAGAGATGTTGAATCCTAGTGCTACCGTTATGATCCTGAAAGGGAGCACCAGTAGAGCCAATGGCAGACTCTGAGCTCGCCTCACGCCAGAAAAGCAAGACATGTGATATCACACATCACGACAATGCTGAAACGTTTCTTCGATGAGCGAAGAATTGTCCATTCAGAGACTATTATACAGGGTCAGACAGTTAACCACACCTTTTACATAGATGTTTTGAAAAAATTGCACAACAATGTGTAGAGGAAAAGGCCTGATTTGTGGCAGTCGGGTGACTGGTTCTTCCATCACAACAATGCTCCTGTTCACACAGCCCTCTCTGTGTACCAATATTTGTCAATAAATGCCATGACCCCTGTGACTTCCCCCCACCCCCATTCACCAGACCTTGCCCCCCCCCCCTGCAACTTCTTTTTATTCCCTTGAATGAAAAGAGACATACAAGGAAAATGTTTTTCCAACATAGATGAGGTGAAGCAAAATGATCGAGATTCTGTCAAGCATCTCTGAAGAGTAGTATAAAAAAAGATTTTGAACAATGGAATAAAAGATTGGACATACCAGTTCCAGTTGATAAAACTTTGTGTTTTCCCAAAGAATTAAATAGACGAATTGAAAAGCAGTTCAGTTTCTTTTGGGTATCCACTCATATAGAGGAAGTTAGTTGTATTGGCAATACTATACTATCATTTATACACGACACTTGTGAATAACAAATTCACACCAATTAAAAATGAAAATTCATTCAATAGAAAAATACAGATGTGATAAAGTTTTTTCCACATTGCTTGGAGCCAAAGCTAAATTAGTAAGGGTCAAACTGAATAGGTACTGCAGGCTACTGGAGATTCTGAATTTGGTGAAGGAACTGTCTCCCTATGCTAACCCAGTTATTCTCAGTCTTCCTGACTGTCATTTACTTTAAATCATTACAAAGGGAAAAAGGTACCTTTCAGCTGAAAAATTAGGCAAGTAAATCTCATTTAAAAAGGTGAGCAAAAAGACCCCATTCACTGTTAATTAAGCTCTTCAACATTTATCTCCAATAGAATTTTGAAGCATTTAATTTGTTTGAAAATTAATCCCAACAGACATGGATTTAGGAAGAACAGAGCATGTGAAGTACAACTGGGTCTATTTTGCCATGATCTGATGAAAGTTATTGATACAAATCAGCAAAATTATACTATTTTCTTGGATTTTCAAAAACCATTCAACACAGTCCCATCAAACTGCCATACAAGATACAAGCATCAGAATGTATTTGCAGACTGACATGTGATCATCTAACTGAATAGTCACAGTACATTGAAGTTGATGCTTAAGCCTCTGGTATCTAGAAGTTACATCAGACACCTCACAACATGGTGATAGGCCACTATTTCTCTTACATGGTAACAGTACAATGTTATAAGCATATAGCTGGTTTTCAAAATATTACGTATATTTTTTAAATAATTTTGCCTTGTTTGTATTAATCGTTTATTATATTTTCAGAAGTATTTTTTGGCATTTTAAATTAGTTAGTTGTAATTATAATAACTGAATATCTCTTTTGAGTTTATTAGTTTGTTCTAGGATTAGAGAGAGAGAGAGAGGGTCAGAGCACAGTTTGGTGACTGATTGAAGGTTTCTGATTAGCTGCACTGTTTACAATAATAAGGACAAGTGCAAGCTTTATGAGAGATGTATATCCTACTGATTCAGAGTTCAGGTTTAAGATTAAGATTGAATTAATAGAGTTGAATTGAATGACTGTAAGAAATGATTTAAACTATTTTAAGATCTAATTTCACAATATTTTCAGATTTATCAGTTTCTAGCTGAGAAGCTATGTACTTTGATTGTGTAAAAGCAGTTAAGACAACCCCCATCAGGAGTGGGAGCCAAGATGTCACACTATTGCAGGAAGGTGGGACAGTCTGTGGTAAGAAGTTATTAGGGTATGACCATGCAGACATCCTGAGTCCTTCAAGTATTGTCGAATAAGCAAGTGTAGAGCCTTTAAAGTAATTTCAACAGATCAGGAGGGATGATGAAAACACAGATACATTCTTATGGTATTTTTGTGGATATGCAACTTTGTTTTCAATGATTTTGGTGAGCACTGTTGGAGTGAATGCTTTGATGTGCAAATGTTGGTTTATCCCAGCCAGAAGCTATTATTTCAGCATTTGAAGTTCTTATAATTAATTTATTTAAACATTTTGTGGTGTTGGAGGACTTTTAACAGTGTGTTTCATTCAATTTAAAATTGTAATGAAAAATTGACTTTTAAATGTTTCATTTCATGGATAGCAACTTTCAGTGAACACTATTCTACATATTCTAGTTTATAACTGCATTCTCCTTATTACAAAAAAACCAACTGTCTTAAGCATTTGAAAATCTTCAAAGTAAAATATTGGAAAGCCACAAACTTTCCTTTCATCCACCATGCAGCATAAACAGTCATAAGCAGTAATCGAACTGTTTTAGAACTGCAAGTTCATAAATATCTGTGACAATTTCTACAAATCAATATCAGAATCAACATTAATAGTGATCTAAGGTTGTTTACAAGTAAGGTGAAAGTCATACCAATTGTTTAGAGTTCTAAAATTCTGTTGTGTTGTATCGCAATAGATTAAAAGTATCAAAAGCTTCCAAAAAATCTGCACATTTTTTGTGCAATGGATTTACTTTCCTCATCTTTCTTATTTTCAACACATAAAAGCATTTTCCTTCTCATTATTATTGTAATACTTACTGGATATTTAGATTTAGTTACCAGAGACATTGTTTTTAAATTTAGCTAGTAATAAAGCAAATGGCAAAACTATTGGCTCTAGGTACAGAAATCAAGTTTTTCTTACTCAAGTATTAGATGGCAAAGACATGTCTATTTCCTGTATCACATGGTTCTTTTCTTAGAAGTACTAGAAACTGATTTTACCACATTAATATGGAACAAATTATCAAACACAATTTGTATCTCATTAAATGAAGTCATAAATTACCCATTTTGTTAGAATTTACATTTTTTTTTTTTTTAGCTTATAGCAAAGCAGGGCTAAAACAGAATTTTTGAAAATTCAATATAACCAAAATAAAGCCAAGAATTAACCACTTACCTTAACAAACTAAAGCCCGTAGTGAAGGTGTAAGCCAACAATGCTGAAACAAGCAAAAATATTATCTCTGATCACATATAAAAAAAATAAGGACGGACAGGGAGAGTAAACCAACCCCTCATAACAGATTATGCAGGAAGGCTAATGTGTGTATATATCCTATTATATAAAACGCTAATCTGGAGTCTGCGTACGTAGTCTACAGCTATTGGCTAGAGAATGGTCACGTGCCAGCCTTCACTCGCCAATCATCAGCCAGCATATTACATTCCTCCCAGCATCTTGCTTTTCATTTATTTACAACTAGATGCAGAAATTCGTGTAAGGAGAAGGGGGTTCAATATTTATGCTATTTTATCTGTATCAGTTATAAGATTTAGGTTAAACCATAACCTAAGAATTTTTTTGGCAGATGGTAAGGAACAATGAAGTTTATAAAAAACTTGGAGAAACATAATGCGAAATGTATTATTCAAATAAATAACAGCTATCCATTTTCGATATTATAGTCTCCGTCATCTAAATTAAAATGCATTTATTTACGTAAAATCCTAACCAAATACTCTGATAATCTAACCAGAGTAGCGTATTCACATAACGAAAGATATCATTAAAAATGACTTATTCGTTTCTCCTTATAAGCTTTTCCATAATAAATTCCTCCTATCATTATATACAATACCCTTAGTTTTTGATACTTGTGTTAGCTATTAAATGAGATTTAAGATAACTTTATTAGATTTAAATCATCAAGGATATGACTATTTACTATATAAGCAATGTGACACTCGGAATTCAACAATGATATTATTGCCGCAAAAGAGTATTGAGCAGAGATATTAGAAATACGGAGAGCAGGGGGAAAAAAATTAATGTGAGGCAATTATATGTCACAAAGTTACAATTAGTACGTTCGTTTAAATTTACATATTGCTTTTAATTTATATACGACAACCAGATGCAAAAATTCATGTGAGGAGAAGGGTATTCTATGTTTACATTATATTACCTGTATCAGTTTTAAGTACTATGTTAAAAAATCACCTAAGAATTTTTTTGGCAGAAAATAAGAAACAATGAAGTTTATTAAAAACTCAGAGAAAGTTTACACGAAATATATGAATCATGAAATATATCATTCAAATAAATGAGAGTTATCCATTTTTGATATTATACTTTCTGTCATTTAAAGTAAAATAAAGTAAAGTAAATAAATCGGGATTGCTGGAGATCGCGATTCCGCCAGAAATTGCCATGGTAAAACGCAAGAATCCTACTACCACCACAGGTGATGCCCATCATTATTCATATGAGGATAATAGAAGCTATGATCTTCGAAAGCAATATTAGTGGAGGCTGTGGTGAAGTTGACCAGAATCCCCACTGACACATTTTGCTACAGCATAATTCTCTCTGAAATGAGTTTTGCAAACCACTTAAACTGCTTTCATAAGTGCCATGTTACTGAAGGTATTAAGTAATGCGGGTGAAAGTAATTCTATACGTATCGTGCTGAATTGTGCCTAGACCAGGAATGAAACTGATATTACATTGACAGCAAAAGTTTTCGGGATCCCTAATTTGTTTTTAATTTTATTGGTTCTATACTTCCATCATCATTAATTCAGTAGAAGTTACTGCTGTATTGCTATGTGAACAGCAAATCAAATATGTAGAACATTACAAAATCAAGGCCATTAGTATTAAGTAATAACAATTCTGTATAATTAACCAACACCAAAAAAAAAATGAACTGCCAGATTATGGGGTTTAAACTGTCATTTTTGACGGGCTTGAAGCTAGTGTGTGTATATATATATATATGAGAATCAGATTAGGATAGGGAAATGAGCCACCACTTACCTTTAGATGATGGATGTGGGGAGCGAACACACAGAAAAGACACAAACACAAATAATAAAGTAATTTTCGGGATAAATCCTTCGTCAATGGGATAACATTATGAGAGGTGGACACAGCTGTTGGGCCTTTCTGTGAGGCAGTCTCCAGCTGCGCCCACCTCTCATAATGTTCTCCCATTGACGAAGTGTTTATCCCAAAAATTACTTTATTATTTGGGTTTGTTTCTTTTCTGTGTGTTCGCTCCCCACATCCATCATCTAAAGGTGGTTGATTTCCCTATCCTAATTTGATTCCTTTCCTCTACTTAGTGTCTTGATTTCATTGTTGCTGTATGTATATAAAAATAGACACGTTTCCCTATATTTCCCTATTTCACTTTTCAGCCACCACTACCTAGCACAAATCACTGGTGTTTGTGTGTGGAAGTAGCATGGAGTTTCCTGTCGTGCACAACGTTGGCTGAAAGCCAATAGCTGTGGGGATGTGGAAGATATGATGGTTCAAAGTAGTTGATGCAGAGCATTTTCATATTTCGACCAAAGATTTGTATAAACTTATACTTCTCTTTCCTACCACAACAATATAGGATAGATGATTGATGTCTGTGTGTGATAATAACATCAAATCTCCCATCGTGAACTATGGTGGCTAGATGTTGGTAGCTATTGAGGTGTGGGAGATGTGGTGGTCGAAAGTGGTCCATCTCCGCCACTTTCATATTTCTACCAAAGACGTATGTATCATGATGTATGACTTTTCAGCCATAACTAACGCAGATCACTGGTGTTTGTGTGTGGTAGTAGCACAGAGTCACCCGTCGATTGATGGCTGAATTTCAGTAACTGTGGGAGTGTGGGAGATATGGTAGTTGTAAATGGTAGATCAAGAATATTTTCGTATTTTGACCAAAGGCATGTGTGTTACTTTGCTGCCTGAACTACATAGCGCAAATGACTGGCATTTGTGTGTGGTAATAGCATTGAGTCTCCCATTGTGCTCTATGATGGTTAGATGTCGGTAGCTGTCAATCCAAATTCTTTACAAACATGAACAAAGTCGTGGGTACCAGCTAGTATATAACAAACAATGAAATCAAAGGTGCTAAGTAGCGAAAAGGAAATAAATAAGGATAGGGAAATGAGCCACCACTTACCTTTAGATGATGGATGTAGGGCGTGTACACACAGAAAAGACAAAAATACAAATGATACAGAAATTTTCGGGACGAGCCTTTTGTCAACAGGAGAACATTATGGGAGGTGGGGGCTCATTTACAAATCCTAATTTGTTATTCCTTTTCACTACTTAGTGCCTTTCTTTTCCTTGTTTACCAAACATATATATATATATATATATATATATAGATTGTTAGGAAACAAAGGCGCTAAAAGCTGATATATTAAACATTGGATAGGATAAAAAAACCACCGCTTACCAAAGAAGGGGATTCCAGCGGCGATGGTACAAGAAAAAAACACGAACACACAAAGAATAAAATTTTCGAGCATGGCTCTTCCTCAGCAGAAGTGAGATGGCTGCACCCAAGAGCTGCCGAGCCATGCTCGAAAATTTTATTCTTTGTGTATTCGTGTTTTGTACCAACACCGCTGGAATCCCCTTCATTGGTAAGCGGTGGTTTTTTATCCTATCCAATGTTTAATATATCCGCTTTAAGTGCCTTTGTTTCCTAACAAAAAATATATCTATATATATATATATATATATGTGTGTGTGTGAAGTATAAGGAAATATGACCCAACACCTACCACAGGTGCTGAATGTTTACACACATCCACAAGCAACAGACTTACCACCATATTCTATTACTCATTCTGATTACTGAATTCTGATGTTAATACAGATAATTTATGTTTTAAAAATTCTGAATGTAATAATCATTACTGACAGCCTTATCACTTAACCACAAATTTAATCTGGATAATAATTAGGGGAGATGCTTGAATGTAGTTATTTGTTCTTGTAAGATTATCAATAAACTCTGTCTGTCAAATCGGTTATTCCTTCCTTCATAATCAAAACAGATTTTCTTTCCCTGAGATGATATTTAATCTAAAAGAAAATCTAGATTTAAGATTCCACAGCTACCGTATCAGTCCCGGAGCCCACTAGGTCCCCACTGTACATTGCCCCCACAGGCAGTCCCCTGCTTCATGTCGTTGCCCATCTCCCACCATGTAGAGGAGGGGTTGGACTTGTGGAATTGAGGAAAAACCTTTGATAGACTGCCAGACTTGGAAGAGGATGTGCAGGATGACCCGCAAAAGTGGAAACATCTAATGATGAGTATGATGAGATGGCAGTGAATCTAATTTTCACCTTCATCTGCCACTAAAGCATTTTTTAATTTTTTTTTTTTTTTAAATGAACAAAAAGAGAAAAGGCATGATGGGTAACAAAGCTGCTGATTACAAAATAATCATCACTTAAAGCTCAGAAGTTCTCATTCACAAAAACACGGAGACAAATTACAGCATTTTCAGATTAAATCATTCAATAAAATATTCATTATTGGGAGTCAGAGAGAAATTGAGGTCACAAACAATATAAAAGAAGGAACAGAAGGTGTAAATTAGAGAAATAAGAAAATGGAGTTAGAAATCAGAAGAAACAAGGTTAGCTGTGGTCAAAGACAGTGTTACCAAATGGTTAAAAAAATTAACTGCTGGTTATTGTTTGAAAAATAAATTAAGATTACAAGAATGAGTAAAAGGTTACAAAATACGAAGTATAAAACAGAGAGAAAAACAAGATAGTGACAAATGGTTGAGACATTAAAATGCACTATATAACAATTTTGGCAATTATATCCTTGCACATATTTTGTTAAATGAAAATAGATAGCAAAATGCCTGTCACACTTTTAGTTGAATAAATATTAATGGGAACATAGGTATTGGAGGAAGTAACTGACAGCAGAAGGGAAAAAGATATGACAAGCAGATAAGCACTGACACAAACACCTTCCTCAGAAGTAAAAGCCTTTTGGAACCAAACATTCTGCTCTAAATTAGAAAGCACTTTCCAAAACAGTATTTATGGAACACTGTGTTTTAAGGAAGTGGAACATGGAATTCAGAAACAAGATGAGAATTTGAAATATGGTGCTACGTAAGGGTGTTGAAAATGAAACATAGTATTCAAAGAACTGGATCTAAAATTGGTGGTGAAGAAAACAGTTGGGTTATGTGAAAGAATTTCACAAAAACAAGAAAAAAGAGAATAAGATGGAATCACGATGTGCAATGTGCTAATTATTTGGTGGGGAAGAACTTCACAGGAATACAAAAAATAAAATATGTGGATCAGATAATTATTAAGACCTTAGGTTCCAATGAAAAGATATTTGCTCATGATAAGAACACATGGAGAAAAACAACATACAAGTCAAAAGATTGATGAGATGAAAAGACATACAGTAGAAGTCCGATTATCCGAGGTAAACCAAGGACCACCTCGGATAACAAAAAACTTGGATAACGGAGGTCAAGGAAAGAGGTTACAATGAATCAAAAAATGTATTGAAACTGAAATAATGCAATTTATTTATAGTGTAACACTAATTTGTGAAGCACTAAAGTTGTTTTTTGTACATTAATTACGATCACTTCCCAAAAAAAAAACCTTTAATTGTCTTCTGTGCCATAATTTTGTTTCTCTTCTTAGCGGAACTATAGCGCCAATGCTGTAGTATCATTATGTCGGCTTCTGTGATCTCCTTATCATATTTCAAAAATTTGCCTTTGTTAACCCGGTGACTCGGATAATCGGAACTCGGATAACCGGACTTTTACTGTACTTATTTTTGTTGTGTAAATCACTTTGTGGTTTTATTTCAAGTATGATGAAAAGATTTATTTTTTCTTTAAAGTATATAGTAGCTTCTCTGCAACACCCAAAACTTTATTTTAGAATTTCCATTGGGAGTATTAATTTAATTTTGAGAGACTATATTTGATATAATTAATGCCTAAAATTACTTCATTACAATAATAAGTTAATAACACAATTACATATAGGCCTTCAGCTATAAGTGTTTTAGCTGTTTAATGCTACATGTCATTTATAAAACTATGCCTAGTTTGACAAAACAGACTGTTAATGCACTCACCCATGCTGCGTGTACTTGAACACCAAATAAGAAGAAAACAGAAGGAAGAAAAGCTGAGAACCAGAAGTATACAAACATGTTTGGTTTGCTTTTCTTGAATCAAATCCAAAAATTCTTTCTTCCACATCTTCAACATAGGAAGTTAGTTTCATACCTGAGGAAAATGTAATCAATAGTCAGTTTTTACTACCAAATTCTTGCAATTTACTGACAAGTCTTAAATTTCTGTCTCTTTACACTATACCCATGGTGAACATGTTAAAAGTCAAAGAAATAACAAAACTTAAATTTTAAATGACAATGAAACAACTCCTGCAGGGAAAATTTACTTCTTTACTTGCATGTAGTAAAGGTCAGTAGGTTTTACCCCATTGTACAGATGATTTTACTAACACCAACTACAACAAACCATTTCTAGAGAGTGATCTAAAGTATATTTCATACAATACTCCCCCTTCCTTTCAGCATTGGTGTCCATGACATTAATATACCATGGTAGAGGCATCTGTGATGAGGAATCATCATCCTTTAGTCCAAAACCTTCACACAGGCTCTTATATTTCATAATAATCTTCCAGAATTGGTCCATAAACAAGATATCACGGGCCAAAAACTGCCCACCACATAAACACCCAACCCAAAACTCCTAGACTGGAATCAGTGAACAAGATTCTTCAAAATGACTACGACTTTCTCAGATCATTTTCTGAAATGTGTCGCATTCTCCCTACAATCCTTCCATAACACCTCGCACCATCTTCAGTAGGCAAAAAAAAAAAAAAAATACATGGGTGACCGATCTTCGCTCGGCATCTTTCAATTTCTGTTCAATATGCAAGATTGTCAGTAAAGTTTGTTTAAAGTAAAACATTTTTCTTGAAGGCTTCATAGGCATTTTGAGGTGGACAATTTCTTGCTCTAACCAAAGTGAAGCTTAACTAACATCAGTAGGCTTACTGGTATCTGAAACTTCAACGAGATGAGGTTAGAGCCATTTTCCGAGATATATAAGAATCACTCTCTCTTTTTTGTAAAATCGTGTTATAAACAAAAAAGCAAAATGTTATTATACATGAAATGTCATCCAAATTGCTAGAGCCATTTCTGAGATAGTCTGGTTTACCACCTCATAAATTGTTTTTTAAAAAAAATGCTATTATGTTAAATACAAATCTTAATTCTAAGCATGCCATTTCAAGTGATAAGAAAACAATTCCTAATAGAAGTAACCTTCATTAATAAAGCACAAGATCTGAGCTTCAAAACACAGGATTGTATTTATCAGAACCTTTTTTTCGTATGGGCACCTGTATGAGGTTTTTTCACGAGATTCATTAACATTTATTTTTATGTTAAAGATGTGTAAATTAAAGAAAATTAAAAAAAGGACATCTGACAAAGCCAATATTTTTCAAATATCTCCTTTTTAAATTTTTTGCAGTTAAACATATAGTAAATATTTATTACTACTCTTCAAAATAAAATACTCTTCATTAATAAACACTTGCATTTACTTATTCCGACATTATTATATTACCATTCGAAGACTGACCATTATATTTTTCGCACGGGTCAGCTAGTGTACAAAAATTATTCATTTAAATATATAAGAGTTCCTTGCAGTGAACAAAGAGAACTTCATTAACGTTAGTTGGCTTACTGGTACCTGCTATGTCTACCAGATGGTATTAGTGCAGTTTCTGAGATATCAAATACAAGAACTGCTGATTTTTTGTTGTTGTAAAACTGCATTTTAGCAAGGAAGACACCTATTTAGACAAACTTAAAAAACAAAAGATTATCTAAATATGAAATTTCATCAAAATCGATAGAGCCGTTTCTGAAATCCACAAAATATATAAACAAGAATTTCTCATTTAAAGATATACTCTCCAACGTGCCTAAATTACCATACTGCTACTTCCCACGTAACATGTTGTAACAGTCCTCATACCTGAACTTTAAATACAATTTTTATTTAATGAAGTATCTGTAGTGAGCTAAAGTTTTCTTGAATTTGATCTAGGATGTTTGTTTTGTAATTTCTTGTAAATCAGTGTATATAGACTTTGTTTTATGAAAGGAAATTGTTTAAAGGCCATTTAAGGGTTTGGGAGAGACTATACTAGTCTTTTCCAACCAAATGTCAACCTCTCCTTCACGTGGTGCACCCTTTTGCACGGACGAGGCTCTGGCGACTGAAAGATTCCCGGTATAAGGAGTCACCCACTGCTTGCCAACGGCCTCTGAAAAGAGGGCGGAAGAGCGGGGAGTGGTTCAGGGCACCCTCTTGCTCTTGGGGTTGGAAACGACCCCTAAAGGCGGATGAATCAGAAATGATCAACGGCATGGGGATGCAGAAGGCAACGGGAAACCACTGCATTAAAGACCCAAAGGGTATCCCGAGGACATGTAATCCTCTCAAATTACATATATCATGATGGCTTCTTCCTGGGTAAAATATTCCGGAGGTAAAATAGTCCCCCAATCGGATCTCCGGGTGGGGACTGCTCAGGGAGGAGTCATCAGAATGGATAGAAACATTCTACGAGTCGGAGCGTGGAATGTTAGAAGTCTGAATAGGGCAGGTAGGTTAGAAAACTTAAAAACGGAGATGGAACAACTTAAGTTAGATGTTGTTGGGATTAGTGAGATTAAATGGAAGGACGCACAGGATTTCTGGTCTGGGGAACACAGGATAATTAGCACACAAGCAGTCAATGGAGTCACTGGTGTAGGATTTGTAATGAACAAGAAAGTAGGGAAACGGGTTAGTTATTATGAACAATTTAGTGACAGGATTATTTTGATGAGGTTAGAAACTAAGCCCGTCCCAACCACATTAGTACAAGTATATATGCCAACGTCACAGGAAGATGACGAAGAAATAGAAAAAATATACGCTGAAATTGAAGAATTAATCCAATATGTGAAAGGGGAGGAAAATCTAATAATCATGGGTGATTGGAATGCAATAGTGGGAGAAGGAAAAGAGGGGAATGCTGTAGGAAGTTTTGGTCTAGGAGAAAGAAATGAGCGAGGAAGCAGGTTGCTAGAATTTTGTGAAAGATATAAGCTAGTAGTGGCGAACACACTGTTTAAGAACCATGCAAGAAGAATATACACCTGGAAACTTCCTGGGGATACAGGCAGATATCAGCTAGATTATATCATGGTCAAACAGAGATTCAGGAATCAAGTTCTAGACTGTAAAGCGTACCCAGGAGCAGACATAGACTCGGACCATAATTTGATAGTAATGAAGTGCAGGCTGAAATTCAAGCGAATAAGGAAGCAGCATATGCAGAACAGACTGGAAGTGAATAAACTGAAACAATCTAACACAAGAGAAAAATTTGCAGAAATGTTAGACTTAGGTCTAAGAATTAACTGTGAAAGGAGCTCAACCGAGGACGAATGGAATGCATTAAAGACCTGAAATAATGAAAGCTGGCAAAGAAACCTTAGGCTTTAGGGAACAAGCTGCCAGAAAACCTTGGATCACAGAAGAAATTTTGCAGCTGATCGATCAGAGGAGAAGGTACAAAAATGCTCAGGATGAAGCAGGAAAAGAGCAGTACAGGCAATTTAGAAATCAAATAAATAGGAAATGCAAAATAGCAAAAGAAAAATGGCTACAAGAAAAGTGTGAAGACGTAGAAAAGGAAATGGTTGCAGGAAAAGTAGATGTTGCATATAGAAAGATCAAACAGAATTTTGGAGGAAATGAAGAAAAGAGGTATGAACATTAAAGCTGCCGATGGGAAACCTACTTTTAAGGTCAGAAGATAGAGCTAACAGAATGGAAGGAATACATTGAGAAACTGTATGTTGGGGACGACTTGAAGCAATAGTGTATTGGAAAAGGAAGGCGATGTCGACATGGATGACTTAGGAGATCCTGTTTTGAGGACAGAATTTAATAAAGCTCTGAATGACTTGAAAGCAAATAAGGCAGTTGGAATTGATGAGATCCCTGCAGAACTTCTTAAATCTCTAGGCAGAGGAAGGAATCGAAAGATTATTAAAGCTGATATCAAAAAGTTATGAAACAGGAGAAATTCCAACTGATTTTAATAAAAATATCATCTTCACACTTCCAAAGAAAGCACAAGCCGACAAATGTGAGAATTATCGCACAATTCAGTCTAACATCACATGCTTCAAAATTACTGACCAGAATAATATACAGAAGGATGGAAAGGGTAGTAGAAGAGATAGTAGGTGAAGATCAGTTTGGGTTTAGGAAAAATCGCGGTACAAGGGAAGCAATTCTGTCTTTAAGATTAATACTTGAAGGGCGGATCAAGAAAAACAAAGATACTTTTATGGCATTTGTTGATTTAGAAAAAGCTTTTGATAATGTTAGGTGGGACAAGATGTTCAAAATTCTAAAGAAGTCAGGTCTAAAGTATCGAGATAGAAGAATCCTCTATAAACTATATAAGAATCAGATGGCTGTGATAAAAGTAGAGAATCACGAGAGACATGCATCAGTTAAAAAGGGTAGTGAGACAAGGTTGTAGTCTATCCCCGTTAATATTCAACTTGTATGTAGAAGAAGCAATGAAGAAAGTCAAAGAAAAATTTCCATGTGGCATAAGTTTTCAGGGAGAAAAAAATCAGTATGCTACGATTTGCTGACTGACATTGTCTTATTAGCAGAGAGGGCTGAGGATATTGAGAAGTTATTGAATGGCATGAACAAAATACTGAAGGAAGATTTTGGACTGAATATAAATCAAAGTAAAACAAAAGTGATGAAATGTAGCAGAAATGACACCAATACTAGCAGATTAAATATAAAAATAAGGATCTGATGCAATAGGAGAAGTGAGTGAGTTCTGTTACTTGGGAAGCAAAATTACAACCGATGGCCGAAGCAGGAATGATGTCAAAAGCAGAATAGCACTAGCAAAAATAGCCTTCATGAAAAAGAGAAACCTTTTAGTTTCAAATATTGATCTAGGAATTAGAAAGAACTTCTTAAAACTCTATGTGTGGAGCACAGCACTTTACGGTAGCGAAACATGGACTTTAGGAATACCGGAAAGAAAGAAACTTGAAGCATTTGAAATGTGGTGCTACAGAAGAATGCTGAAAATTAGGTGGACAGACAAAGTAAGAAATGAACGAGTTTTAGAAATGATGGGTGAGAAAAGAAGTTTATGGAAGAAGCTTACAGGAAGAAGAGACAGGCTGGTAGGTCATATTTTGAGACATGCTGGATTGGTTAATTTGTTAGTGGAGGGAACAGTTGAAGGTAAGAACTGCAGAGGTAGACAGAGATTAAAATATATGAAGCAGATAATTGAGGACGTGGATTGTAAGGGGTATGTAGAAATGAAGAGGTTAGCACAGGATAGGAAGGGATGGAGGATTGCATCAAACCAGTCTAAAGACTGACGACAGCAAAAAAAAATTGTTACTGGCACAACTGTGACTTGAGGTGGTTTGAATGGAGATCGAGGTGTTAGCAGCGCACCCCGGTGCCGACGTACTCCAACGCATACTCTGAACTGCACCAAAATTCGGACAAGCTCTCTTGCCCTAGTATCGGCCCTGGCGAAGAAACTAGCAGATAAGAGTCTCTAACCGGCAGAACATTCATGGGTTTTAGCAGGAGCATATATTTCAATAACTTTTTGCTTATGAAATCAACGCCATGCCTTTGGTGATTCTTATTTTCATTAATTTTGTTTCTAAATGATTGCCGAAATTATAGTTTTTTTCTAATTTCTTTCTTTTGATTAGTAAATTCATATTCAGACTAACCGTGATGTGGTCATTAAAATGTTTGTGTTAGTTGTTAATGCAGTCAAATTGAATATATTTACAAATTCACACCATATAAGGCAGTTTATGGCAGACTAATTTTTCAAGAGCTGTTTTGATTTTTTAATATGTTTGAACCCTTTTACATTTGAAATAATTTAATTAAATTTACCAGAGATTATATATACAAAAATCATGAATAAATAAAGCACTCAGAACCGTCAGGTTACACTATATATTCCTGAAATAAATAATTACGCCAAAGAGCAGATTCATTCAGATGCACATATCGCGTTGACTTTCCCGTATCTGATGATCTTTAACGAATCATTTACTCAACGCCACAAGAAATTATATAAAGAACACCATATTTGGATTATTAGTTTCCTATGCAGTTTAAGTATTACTCCGCCAATTTTTCCACACCGAGAATAAAATGTGAGACGAAGCTAATGATATTTTCCTGCCTATGGCAGAAGACTGCTTAATTTAATTTAATTTAATTGCAATGGAGCGCACTCTCCGGTGGCAATTTCCCTAAACACCCATCTTCCCACTTTCCTGCACCCACCTACATTTGCCCTCAACAAATAATAACTTTAAATTCCTTCAAAGTTTTTGGCAAATTACTCATCATTTCCGTTGGTAACTTATTCCAATCCCTGACACCCTAAAAAAGAGAATCTTCCCACACCCTTGTGCCTGAAATCGAGTGCCAGCTTGTGGTCATGGTCATCTTTTCCCTTCCATGCACTACTTTTCATACCTACACCAATATATTTCCATGCCTTGTCACCAGTATACGCCCTGTACACTCCCATGACCCTCTCCACCCTTCTCCTGTCTTGCAATGAATCCGATTCCAGCTCTATTGTAATACAGTGCGATAATTCCCAGAAACAAATCTAGCAGCCCTTTTTTGCGCCCTCTCAAATTCCTGTATTTGATACTCAAAATGTGGGTCCCATACTATACTACCATATTCGAGTAATGGTCTGACCAAAGTTTTGTAACCCAATTCCTTTACTTCCCTCGTACATCCCCACATATCTCTCTCCAACAAGTGCAGAATTTTGAAACCTTTTCTCACCAGTTAAGTTTGTTGTCAAACGTAATGCCAAGATATTTACATTTCAAGTCTTCTGGAAGAAATTCTTTCCCCACCTGATGATTATAAACAACCTTTTGTTTTTTATTTGTGTATCTAATAAGCTGATTCTACTTTGCACTTATCTTCATCCCATGTTTACCAACCCAACTAGATATCCCGTCCAGATCACCCTGCAACTGTTTATAGTCCTCTACCGTTTTGATCCTTTTATACATCATTATATCATCTGCAAACAATTTGATTTCTGATAGTAAACAATCAACACAATTATTCATCAGAATAATGAATAGCAATGGTCCCAATACGCTACCCTGCGGCACTCCCATTATTACTTTCACTTCTTTTGATACTGCATTTCCTACCGTAACTTCCTGTTTTCTACATTTCAAAAAAAATTACCCAGCAAATCACTTTCTCTTACACTCCAATAGTTTTTAGCTTATTTACTACCATTATGGCTCATTCTGTCAAAAGCCTTTGACAGATCTAGTGCTACACTATCAATTTGGCCTCCCTTGTGCATTTCATCTGAAATATCTTGCATACATCCCACCAACTGAGATTCGCATGAATATCCTTGCCTAAAGCCATGTTACCTACTTGAAAACTACTTACGTTCTTCACATATATTTCTGATGTGGTTGCATTTCAATCTTTCCATTAATTTACCTACCACTGATGTGAAACTGATTGGCCCATAATTTTCGACTCCATTTTCACCTCTCCTTTATATGCTGGCTCTACTATCGCATTTTCCATTCCTCTGGTAAGCGGCATGTATCCAGACTCAATTTAAATAATATTTCAAGATAAGGTACAATGTTACGTCCTGCTATCTTTAATATATCTGTGGTAATATTATCTACACTAGCCCATTTATGTTTTTTTCTGCTTTCTTATTTCCTTCTTTATTTTCGCAGGATGAATTTCAAATTTTTTGGTATCTTCATTTCTAATTGTCTTGTTAAGCTCGTTCTCCGAATTAGACCCTCCCCTTTCTGACTCATCGTCCCTAATGCTCTTACTAAACCAGTTACTTAAAATCTCTGCCTTTTAAAAATCATCAGTAACTTATTCTCCATCCTTATCCTTACCCACAAATTTCTACATAGCCATAGAAATTTGTAGATGTATCAGTTAATGGTCCTCCTGTACTGACAATACTCTTGGGGATTCTATCATTACCGTGGCGCCACAATCTGATGATCGATTCTTACAGAACTCGACGAGACAATTGGAAAATAAAGAATAAAGTTTTTTGATATCTCGCTTAGTTCTCGAGATATTGTAACTCAAAAGTGAGGAGGTTAGGGTGAGATCCGGCCTGGACCAGAAATTTTTTTCACCAAAACTACAATATCTAAATGGTGAAATGCTCTATATAGTCCAGTCATTATAGTAAGATCACCTCGGAATTTGAGATACCCAGCTGTAAGTCTGTAAATACTTGTATATTGACACCCTAAAAGTGGTCTCAAAACCTACATATGGTAGGGTGTGCGCAACTATTAAATTTCGAAGACAAAGGTCACAAAAAATCGTTTTTTTGCGCTTTTTTGTAAATATCTCATTTCCTATGGGTTTTTTGCTATTTGTATTTATTATCAATATTGTAGAATACAAAATTCTCTACAAATTTTGTCTAAAATTTTTTTTTATACGGTGAACCGTTTTCGAGATAGAGGGCGGAGAGCGCGAGGTCACAGCATCACTTCAGGTCAACCGGTGCCTCCGGTCGAAAACGCGCCATATATAGTTGATGAACTATCGATAAATCAATGATTATAAATATTTGTCAATTTTTATTAACTATTATATTATATTTTATCATTTTTTCCTAACCTATCCACTTTTTATTCAGTATTAATTTATATAACATTTACCTGCCCATATAATTGCAGAATTGTTAATGAAAATATAGGAATTATATTTGAATTTTAACCTAATTAATATTAATAACTTCTTACATGATGGAAAAACCAAATAAATTATTAATTAATCTTTTTATTAAAAAATATCATTCAATACATTTATTTTTATTAAAGTAAAAAAATAGAATGAAGGGTACAAAAACTACAATTTATAATTTTAATCATCTTCTTCCTCTTCTTCGTCGTCTTCCGGCTGCTGGTAAATTTCAAACTGGTCTTCATTATCGTCTTCAACGACATTTGTCTCAAGTTCTTCCATGATTTCGGGGTCAAAGGTTACATCTTCGTTAATGTCGCTCTGATATGGTAGAGCATTGAGACAAGCTTGCCCATTACATTGGCCACAAGCTAAAGAGCATTGCAAGCCCGCTTTCCTGCATCCGCATCGCGAACCACAACCACTCTTGCAGTTGCAGAAAATTGTATTTAGCAAATCTTCTGGAGCAGGTGGTAAAATTGTCATGATAGGCTCCAAAAAATCGTTTCGCATTGCCCAACCCCATACCTGGGGTTCCAAATCATGCCCTAACCAAGTTTGAAATTGATAATATACACGTTTGAAATGTTGATGAGCAGCTGCACTTGGTGGTGGAATATTTGAAAGCTGCACAGGTTTATTAAGTTTTGTAGACTTGACGTAATGCATATAACGAAGATGATCGAGACTTTTCACAGATTTCTCTAATAATTGCTGCTGCAGCTTCTACAATTCTTAGCCTTTCTGCTTCAGGATCTATTTTTTTACTTTCGTACCAAGTTTTGATAGAATATTAGCTTGTGCATCACGGAAAGAAATGATTGTGAAAACTCCAACTTTCTTCGTAATTACGATATCGGTTAAGTACTTCTGTGGTTGTTTTGTAATGATAGTTTTATCTTCTGGCACATACCCTGTCAAGACATCTTTAAGCTCTTTTAGTGTGAATTGAGAATCATTATTATTTTCGATGTAATTGAAAATCTCTAACATAGCTTCTGTAACTTGATTATCTTGAAGAGGTTTCTCAAGAGGCGTTGATGATGATGATTTATTTGAAAAGTTTGTAAAGCAAGCCGCATGGTACTTCGCTTCAGCAGCGATCAAATCATACTGTAAAATTATACGACTTTTCACCAATTCTCCGAAATCATCCTCAAGTTCTTCTGCTTTTTTGATAACAGTATCTTTGAACTCAAGACTACTCACATTTTTTATCTTCCGCCTGTATTTTTCTCTTTTCTTTTTCTCTGCAGCCTCATCAGCAACTTCGCCACAAAATAAACATTGATTCTTAAAATCAAACACTTCACCTCGTTTTTTACGGAGTACTAATGGAGAAGTTATAGTTTCTCCTTCTTCTTGTTTCCGTTTTGCTGCTTGGATACAGTTTTTACTAATGTAAACACTTCGGCACTTTTCATGCACTTTAACAGAGGTTACTGATTTTAAATAATCAATTTTTCCGTCGTTTCGTTCGACACTTGCAGTTCGTAGAGATTTCATACCGCGCACTACTTCAATAAGCGATTCACCTCCCGAATCTGACTTATTACATAGAAAACACAAATCAGCCATAGTTCTTGAAATTGTACGTCCGTATTTACCAAGATACGATTCAAACTGAAAGAAAGAGAAGACGGTCGTAACTATACAATACAATTGAACATCTGTCCCTACTGGCTATAAATAGAAAGGTCCGTAGTGTATAATAGGGGCCCATATAATTCCCAGGTATAATTTTTGACGTAGTGGAAGGATTTTAAAATTTACAGATTTTAAAGAAGATGCACTTAATTATTTTCTATTTAAAATGTCATTAGTGTAAATGGGAATATAATTATAATATGATTTAAGTTTTTCCCTTAATTATTTTTTAATTTCAGGAAACGGTTATCAGTATTATTGAATAGATATAGATTTAATGCATGAAGAAAATGATAAAATATAATATAATAGTTAATAAAAATTGACAAATATATATAATCATTGATTTATCGATAGTTCATCAACTATATATGGCGCGTTTTCGACCGGAGGCACCGGTTGACCTGAAGTGATGCTGTGACCGCGCGCTCTCCGCCCTCTATCTCGAAAACGGTTCACCGTATAAAAAAGTTTTTTAGACAAAATTTGTAGAGAGTTTTGTATTCTACAATATTGATAATAAATACAAATATCAAAAAACCCTTAGGAAATGAGATATTTACAAAAAAGAGCAAAAAAACGATTTTTTGTGACCTTTGACCTCGAAATTTAATAGTTGCGCACACCCTACCATATGTAGGTTTTGAGACCACTTTTAGGGTGTCAATATACAAGTATTTACAGACTTACAGCTGGGTATCTCGAATTCCGAGATTCTTACCTAATTTAAGCTTAAATGACTGGACTAATAGGTGTTTTATTTTCTTCCTAGTGTTTGTTGCTGGGTTGAAATACGGCCTGGACCAGAAGAAAAAACACCAAAAGCAGAAGGAACTATACCTATGACTGATTTTTAACATACTATATCTAGAAAACCAAGCGAGATACCAAAAAGTTTTATTCTTTATTTTCGATTTTTTTCGTCGAGTTCTACAAGAATTCATCATCAGATTTTGACGCCATGGTAATGATAGAACTGCCATACTCTTCATAAACCCAGCGTTAGCCATTTTCTTTGCTGTTATTAAGTCCTTGTTTAGTTATTTTAAATATTTCCTACTACCCTGCTCTCTCTTAACTCTATTATGCTTTTGGAGGATTGATGAAGTACATAATCGTCAGTGGTTTAGCTTATTTCTAAGTGTTGTGACGCTGTTTAATTTGTTTCATGCGTTGCAAATCTTGCTCATTTTCGGCTGAAGAAATACACAAATATGAATAAACGAATCGGATGTATATGTTCCTTTTTGAAACAGTTATTCAGGTCCATGTATCTGATGTATTAGTGTTTATTAATATTAATGAAATTGTGAACGTGACTGATATCTCCATAGAGTTCATATTGTTCTGTGTTCATAATATTGTAGTAACTAACGTATACAACTTTTCTACCTTCAGTCTTCCCTTGAATAAAAATAACTGTACCTAACTTTAAGCCACATTTTCAATTTTTGAAACACAAATGTGATAAATCTCAATGAATTATTAAGTACATCGTTTCCTAATGACTAGATAATTGGAATTATTGTATTCACGTTTACCTGTGTTTGATGGCCCTGCTGTCAGTAAAATCACAAAAATCAATGGCTGGATCCAACAAGAGCCATGCGAAGCAATTGTACAGGGCATTGGTAACATATGTTTATTTACGTTTTGTTTTGTTCCACAAAGAACATCAGTTAAAGTATTTAACACAAGCAATGGCTTTCTGATAAATGTTTGCCAGGTACAAGAAATCTTGAAGTGCACCTGTTGCTTTGTGATTCACTAACTAAAATGTAAGCTGCAAATATTTTCCAATAAACTTTTTCTGCATTTGTATTTTATACATTTTTCCTTGTCTGATGTAATTACTAATCAGTGTTTGATTCGAAACAAATATCATCCGTAAAACTGTTTCTTACACTACTAATTTTAATTTTAGGTATGTTTCAACAAAATAAACTGATTTGATTTCAATTTTCAGTCTTATTTTGTAATTTTTTCCTTGCTTCCTTTTTTTTCTTTTATTAATGTCGTAAGACATTAGCCGTAGACAGGATTTATCAGTGGTATGTGGAATGCGGCTTCCATATATTCTTCCTAGTCTTCTTCAAATATACCATCTTAACTTGTAAAAGGGGGAAAAAAATAAGCAATGGATAAATTTAAAACGCGAAGTAAACATAACAAACACTATAATGTGTTATACCCAAATTTATATATGCCGTCCTTAACAATTTCTACACAGGGTGATTTCATTAATAGTATAAAATGACTGCAAGCAAATCTTAACTAACAAACCTGCTTGGGTCGCCGTCCAACTTACTGATAACCTATTATTCACCGCAGTTTTAGTTCATTCTTTAAGAGAGTCGTGTATTGATAGAATTGGTGTTGAAGGCGTCTGTCGCTTCCGTCGAGAGAAATTATTCTAATGGTGGAGCGAATGCATTGCCATCTATCTGTGAAACGTGTAACTTGTGCCCTGGACGATAGAGTGCGTAGTTTGCGAGACGGTGATTAGGGGCTCGTAAGAGCTGTAAAAACCTAATTTACAACAGTTTAAAATAAACATTTGTAAAGCAAGTAAATCGCATCCCTTCACTGACCACTATTAATACGAAAATCCTGAAAACCGAGTCATACTGCAAGGAAGGTATTTGTTGATTGGGTAAAAGAGGTATACCTGTGCGTTTCAGTTTGTAAGTATTATCCTGAATTGAGCGGTGACGGGAATCTTAAGATTACAAATTTTTAGTCAGGATTTCACTCTACCCAACATTCACAGTTGAACTTTAATAGACTATGTCAGATTATTTCAATATCCGCTATATTGTAAAAAAATTGAAATAGTGTTACCACAAAATGCTTCTATTATTCAAAATGACTCAATAACCGTGAAACATTTCTGCAGTACCACTTAGCCATGACGAACTACACTGAAGGACATAGGTTATCTAGCATACTTACGTACAGAATATAAAAAAGCAAGGTACGGTGTATAAGGCATAGTGGGAGCAGGGAAGAGTTTTTTCAAGCAGTATATAATAACTGAAATCAGTAATACAGAATATACAATGTAATATCATCATTCCAAGAATTTTTTGTATGCGTATAATGCAATCGCTGATTAGGACGCTTGAGGTAGATGATTTGGCAGTTTCACCGTAGTTTTAACTCAATGTAATATCATTTAATACAGAGGTTTCCAAACTGTGAAGCGCGGAGTAGAGCAAAGGGAGGCTTGAAGAATTTAAAAGAAATGTATGTTTAATAATATCAGACATATAAATAATAATATATACATATAAAGAAACTTTTTCATAACATATGATAAACTTTATAATCTCTAATTTTATATTTTAAACCTTTCATCGCCACCTTTTGGAAATTTGGATAGCACCAGTTTGTTTGGACTTACAGTTTGCAGTTGCATAGTTTATAAAACGGTCCTCTAGAAACGCTAATCACAGCTGCCTTTTCACTGTTATGCGAATGCATATTTATTAACAAACGGCCGTTAGAACTGGTAAACATCGCAAAATATAACCCAGTAACCTCATAATCAAACGTTATTTATTAGTAATGTTGGCAGTTTTTTTAATCCTAATATTTTTTATTTTAAGAGGAATGAATAAATTTTTGACTGGTTACAAGATAAACTGTACAAATAATTAAGATAGTGATGAGGTTAATGATGCTGACAAAAAGCAAAGGTAGTAGGAATTCAGGTAACAGGGAACAAGAAGGTAAACTCACATGGGAATAAAATACTACTCGGCATATTTTTCACTAGGATTCAGAAGTAAAAATGTTATAGAAAAACAATGTGTTTGTTTTATAAGAAAGTTTTTCCAATAGATAGTATGAGAGCAGGCAAATTAAAACGGTAGTTCAAATTTTGCATTCCCTTTATAAGAGAATCCAAGCACTTTTTTCAATTAACTTTAGAGTTGTTCAGTAAACAGAAATAATATTAAAAAAAGGTTGTAATATCACTTGCAAGCTTCTGACAGAGTCGAAAAATGGGAGCTGTCGACATGGTTGCAATATGAGAGAGTTATAAATGAAGGGGGAGAAACGCCGAGATCTTTTTTAAAGGAAGACGTAGTAACATAAAGTTTGGAAACTTCTGCTTTAGTGGGAATATTCGAGTAACATCTTCATTTTCCACCTGAAGACGAAAAAATTTGACACTGTTCGAGTAGACTAGAGAAATTAGACTCGAATGTTATGTTCATACTAATTTCTTTTTATCCCTTCGATATTATTAGCATCTCTGGTGGTATATCCTGTTATAACATTCCCTTTGGTTGTTGGTTAAATATCAGTGAAACAAATGACGTTCATCTTGGGGTGCATGCCTATGGCGGGCCCTCCCAAACCTGTGAAGTTGTCTGAACTTCGGACATTATTACGTCAGTGGGAGCCTCCCGAACAAGAGGATGAGGATGACGAGGATTCGGGACGCGATCAGCGCAGCAGTATGCATCGCTGGAGAGTGCCCGGCAGCGTCAATAGGGCTATCCAGCGGCTCAGACACGACGGGTAATGTTCACTGTGCACAGCTCTCATATAAACAGGTCAGATCGCAGAAGAAATTAATTCGGTTTATATAGAATGGGGAACCAACAATATTGAAGAAATTTTGGGGATTCTACGATAACCTTGGTCCCCCAATTTGATGAAAGATTCTTATGTAACTCGACGAGATAAATTGAAAATAAAGAATAAAATGTTTTGATAGTTCTCGAGATATTGTACCTCAAAATTGACGTGAAAATGCGGCCTGGACCAGAAAAAAAATATTACGGCTAATTTAATGATGAATTCTTACATAACTCGACAAGACTAATCGAAAATAAAGATTTTTTTAAAAAAATGATATCTCGCTCAGTTCTCGAGACATTTTTTGTATCTCAAAAGTGAAGAGAATAGGGTGAGATCCAGCATGGACCAGAAAAATAATTGATCAAAACCACTTTATCTACACGGTTGAAATGCACTTTAGGTGATTTTTCCTGTTGGTTGTTGTTAGGTTGAAGTACTGCTTAGAGCAGAAGTAACATACCACCAAAAGCACAAGGAACTATACCTATTACTGATTTTTAACATGCTATATCTCGAAAACCAATCGAGATATCAATAAATTCTATTCTTTATTTTCAATTTGTTTTGTCGAGTTTTACAAGAATTCATTATCAGATTGTGGCGCCACGGTAATAATAAAACTGACGAAATTTTCTTTACATTAATAACTTCTGCTTTCAATTACTTCCTAATATATGTATGATCCACACTCAAAGAGCATCTGTCTTATGCAGAGTGAAAAAGCGCAATTATTTGAAGATACAATTTTTTATTGCGATACATGACATCACTAACATGCAATATAGTGTATGTATTAATGCGCGTGTGATTGGCGCTTTTATTTTCCAGAGGTAATATTTGTGGAGTTTGTGGTTTGGTTTAAATGCAGCAGTCTGGACCAAGGTGACAATTGGAACTTATTACAATATGAAGTACAAGGAACTGGATTTTTTTTTTTTTTGGTAATTTAATCTCCATTTTTGAACGCCATGTTAGTGGCATCATGTAAACTACTACCGCGATACAGATCGACTTCCATCCGCATTGATTTCAGAAACATGACTCTCATGGCATCACACAGCATATACATTACATTAACGGAGCTGCACGTAAGTACGAGTTTTTTGCCGTGGGGCAATCAACAGCTCGAAAAAATTCCAAGGAAATCTACAAATGAAAGCGGAAGTTAAATGATATTAATTCGTATTCTGCAAGTGAAATAGAAATTATATTTAGACTGCCAAATTGAGGACAACATTTCGCATGATTAATAATCCTAGAATGTAACAACAAATAATAAAACAGGACGCCTGCTATAATGTCATGCATAGTTTTCATTCTAGTGTAGGCTGAAATTCAATCTAATTACTGCCTCCACAGATTTTTCTGCTAGAAAATAAGTATCGATAAATAACTACATGATGCTGACATTGGTGATGTTAAAATGTGATGCTTTGAACTGTAGAGAGAAATCTTAGTTGTATCTGTATATCAACCTCATCACAACCTTCCGTGACGTCGTTCCTTCCTTAATAATCTTACGTTACCCTATGAAATTCGACAAGTCACAATATGATTATATCTTTCCGTATTTAATTCAGTTCCAATGTATCATATTGGATACAATTTCCCTTACATATTCATGATTTCCTTTTACTATTAATTATTTTACTGTAAATTCATCACCTACTACATTTTCCCTTTAATTTTCCTATTAATTTTACATTATATCACTAGCTTCGGCCCGTCAAAAATGACGGTTTGAATGCTATATCCTGGCAGTTCATTTTTTTTCAATTGGTTAATTATATGGAATTGTTATTACATAATGCTAATGGCCTTGATTTTGTAATGTTCTATATATTTCATTTGCAGTTCACATAGCGATACAGTAGTAACTTCTACTGAATTAATGACGATAGAAGTATAGAACCAATAAAATTAAAAACATATTTGGAATCCCACAAAAACTTTTGCTGTCAATGTAATATCAGTTTTATTCCTGGTCCAGGCACAATTCAGCACGATAAATACGAAACTTCTTTCCCCCGCAATAAATAATACTTCCAGTAACATGGCGCTTATGAAAGCAGTTTAAATGGTTTGTAAAACTCATTTCAGAGCGAATTATGCTGTAACAAAATGTGTCAGTTGCGATTCTGGTGAACTTAGCCCCAACCTCCATTAACATTGCATTCGAAAATCATAGCTTTTATTACCCTCATATGAATAAGGTGGTAGTCTGAATTTATTCTGGAAAAGATTGCATGAAAAAGCAAATATCGACCATTTTTAATGAAATCTTCGTGATATGAGTACCATACTGTGGTTAGATTATCGGAGTATTTGCTATGATTTATTTAAATAAATGCATTTTACTTTAATGACGGAAAGTATAATATCAAAAACGGATAACGGTGATACATTTCGCGATTCGTAATTTTGGTGTAAACTTTCTTCGAGTTTTTAATTAACTTCATTCTTTCTTATCATCTGCCAAAAACATTCTTAGGATATGTTTTAACCTCGTTCTTATAACTGGTACAGATGAAATAACGCAAACATGGAATACTCTTCTTCTTGCATTAATTTTTGCATCTAGTTGTCATAAATAAACAAAAATCAACATGTAAATTTAAACGAACGTAGCAATTGTAACTTTGTAACGTATGATCCATGGTATGATTGCCTCGCATTAATTTTCTATCTCTGCTCGCCGCTATTTGGATGCAAGAATATCGTTGTTAAATTGCGAATTATAAATTGAAATCATTTTTAATTATATCTTTCGTTCAGAATATTTGGTTAGATTTTATTTAAATAAATGCATTTTTACAATTTCGAAAACGGATGACTGTTATTTATTTGACTGATACATTGCGCGATTACGTACGTTTCTCTGAGTTTTTAATAAACTTCATTGTTTCTTATCGTCTGCCAAAAAAATTCTTAGGTTATGGTTTAACCTAGTTTTGATAACTGATACAGATAAAATAGCGTAAATATTGAATCCCCTTCTCCTTATATGAATGTCTGCGTCTAGCTGTAAATAAACGAAAAGCAAGATGATGGTACGAATGTAATATGGTGGTTGATGATTGGCCGTTCTCTAGCCAATAGCAGTAGCAGCTATAGACGACGCATCCAGACGCCACGTTAGCGTTTTATATAATAGGATGGTTTTAGTTAAATCTTTAAGCGTTTCCCTTGGTGATTTGTTTCAGTACCTGATTTGCGCGAAGATCAGTAACTTGGGATGTTATTTTTGTTGTCCGGTTGAACCGCGTCAATTTATGAAAACCTAACGTTTCAGCCATCAGTTTGCGGCCATCTTCAGAGTATTGTCAAGGATCGGATCGCTGTCGCCTATTTATAGCTCCCGAAGAGCGCGTTAACCGTTTGGAGTGACGTCACTCAAGTTACCGCCGCCAGCGTGGCCGGTCCGATGTGGGCTTGCGTCCCGCGTTTTCCTAATCAAGCACGACCATATTTGGTCAAGTTGTAGCCCGCCGTCCGCGTTCATATTATCTGATCTCTTTTCAATATCCAGCGCTTCTCTGATAATCTTGGTCCACCAACTGATTTCATGAACCAAAACACTAGTATCACTAAATAAAATTGCGTGCCCACTGTCAGCCGAATGTTGTGCTACAGCTGATTTTCTGACTTCGTTATTTTTAAGATGTCTTACTTGTTCCTACAGCCTTTCATTGACCGTCCTTCCAGTCTCACAGATATACACTTGGCCACAGCTACAGGATATCTGGTACACGTCCGTGATGCAGGAGCACAAGGTTGTGCTTGAGGTTCAAGCCTTGCGGTGGCCATATTGATAACGTCAAGGTTGTAGCCGTTGGTCAGAAATATCTCCTTCAAAATTTCTTTTTCAATGGCTATGCTCGCTTCGTCACTGGCCATGGAAGCACGAACACTTAGAAAGAGAAAACATTGTGGTGCTACCCGCTGACAACGGAAATTCTTCAGAGGTTATGTACAGTATTCGGAAGAATACCACCGAAGGGTAGAGGCGTTATTGAAATATGGAACGTATGGAAACCTGCCAACAACCCCTCTCCAGAAGATTCGACGTAACGTTGCAACTAAAATACGGGAAACAACCTCAATCGTTCAGGAGGTCAAAATAAAATTAACTACGTCGAATCACCTGACGCCACGACTGTACTGCCTTCTCAAGATACACAATGACGGGGTGCCGTTACGACCAATTGTCAGCGCATTTCAGTCTCCGACACATCCGCTGGCAAGATATCTGGCGGTTAAGTTAAAATTCTTACTAACTTCACTTTTACAATTCGAAATTCTTCTAATTTTATAAATATGATCAAGGACAGATGTCTGGAAGACAACGACATACTAGTAAGCTTCGACGTCACGTCACTGTTTACAAACAATAGTTGACGAAACCATCAACATCATCAGGGAACGACTAGAAAATCTCAGCCTGTCGGAGGAATGGGCGTCACTAACTGAATTTTGCCTTAGGACTACTTTCTTACAATACAGGAATGACATCTACCAACAGAATGAAAAAGCAGCGATGGGTTTCCCACTGTCTCCAATCGTGGCCGATGTGTTTATGGAGGCATTTGAGGCTGAAGTGGTAAATAATCAATCTAAAACCTTCTTGATGACTGCGTTACGTCGACGACACATTTGTTATCTGGCCTCACGGGCGAGAATCCCTGCAGGCCTTCTTCCAACAATCAAACAGTGCTCACGACAAAATTAAGTTCACCGTGGTTGACCAACAACTTCCTTTTATGGACGTGATCATGAGGCGGAAGGAAGATGGCTCCCTGGGCCACGGAGTTTATCGCAAGCCCACGCACACGAATCGCTATTTGCATGCAGCCTTTCACCACCATCCAGCAGTGAAACGCAGAATTTTAAAAACTTGAAGTGTTCGTGTTTCCATAGTCAGTGACGAAGCGAGCGTTGCCACGGAAAAAGAAATTTTGAAGGAGACGTTTCTGGCCAACGGCTACAGCCTTAACGTTTTTAATAAGTCCACCGCAAGGCTTGAACCTCATGCACTGCCCTGTGCTCCAGCACCTCAAGTTGAACCCAGAAGACGAACAGACGGACCCAAGGCAGTATTACCCTACGTTCTGGCGGTGACAGATAAAATTGGCGTTCTTCTAAAGAAGAAAAATATCAGTCCGATATACAGAGCACCTAGGAAGATTTCTGATGTGTTCATAAAGGTTAAAGACAGGAGGGAGAAACTGCTGACAGCGGGCGTATACCAAAACATACCCTGTACCTGAGGCCAAGTATATATCGGCGAGACTGGACTGACGGTCAAGGAAATCCTGTGTGAACACATAAGACATCTTAAAAATAACGTCAGAAAATCAGCTGTAGCACAACATTTGGCCGGCAGTGGGCACGCAATTTTATTCAGTGACACTAGTGTTCTGGTTCATGAAAGCAGGTGGTGGCCTAGGAGTATCAGAGAAGCGCTGGAAATGAAAAGAGACCAGATAATACGAAACGGGCTACAACTTGACCAAATATGGTCTTCCTTGATTAGGAAAGAGTGAGACGCAAGACCCCTTCGGACCGGCCACGCTGGCGGCGGTAACTTGAGTGACGTCACTCCAAACGGTTAACGCGCTCTTCAGGAGCTATATATAGGCAACAGCGATCCGATCCTTGACAGTCCTCTGAAGAAGGCCGCAAAGTGATGGCCGAAACGTTAGATTTTCATAAATTGACGCGGTTCAACCAGGACAACAAAGATAACATTGACAACGACCGCGTAAGTCTGCGCACTCAGTCACTTGAGATGGCGGTGCGCGCCAGTATCGCGACAGACCGCACGGCGTCTATGCTTAAAGAAGTTAAATTTATGGACAACTATCCAATCCAAAGTATTGGGCAACGGGTTGCTTGTCAGTAAGCTGTCAGTAGATGTGCTGTAGGGTAAGTGACCTCGGCGACGTCTATTCAAGCGCTAGAAGGGAATCCTTGTTAACAGGAGAACAAAGCATTATTGTTTATGGGATCGCGAGCCCTGTTGGGTCGTCCTATAGTGCGTCCGCGTAGGGCAGAATGACACGAGTACAGATGTTTGGTCCACCGACCGGGTTGAGGCATTAGTGCAGCAACAGGGCCGAACCATCAAACTGCCACCCCTACCACACCACAGTACCTTACCACTTCAATACGCCTCCGCCTCGCAATTGGCCCTTCCGAACTACCCGCCATCACAGCAGGGACGGTGAGGCAAGGCGCCTTTCGCCACCCCTTATGGGTGCCCACGGAACCGCGTGGAGGCGGCGCCCGCCACAAACCAGGCCGAAGACCCTTCCAAAACCTGGCCGTATAGCAAAGCCTCTCTGTGGTACCAGCATGTTTCACCACGCCAGCCGACCGAACGTATCGTCACTGAATACGCGGCTTCCCATACTAGGGCGCGTCGCTTAGTATGACGGTCCTAGAATCAGCAGACCGCACGGCTCTTACCCTTGGGGGCGTTTTCACACATAGTGGCAAACCCGGAGTTGTCGCCAACCTTTTTTCAAGAGGTTTTTAGCTTTGGTGGAAGAAATATGTGGGAAGAATTCAACAAACTTTATCTCATTGGATTTTTATATCTTAGAAGGAAGTTCAGAAAATATTTGATAAATAGAAATTACTGGTTACATCCTCTGTTAACTGTGAGGTACCTATGAAGGAGTTTCTATTCGCTTTCCGAGAGATAGTCGGCTATTTAATCCCGGAAACACGGTTTACTCTCCACCAGCTCACAAAATTATAAATAAAGTATTGTGACTTAGGTTAGATCATATCTCCATCGCGGCACCTGAGTAAGGTAAGGGCCGGCGATCGGGTAGGCGTCTGACTAATCGAGTTCAACATCGGCTGCATTTGCTGGTGCCGCGCTACGTGTGAAAGCTGTAATTCGATTGCATTGCATTCGGCGACGGCTCCGACAGGGGCTGCGATTTATTCGGTGTTTGTTAAAATGTCCTAAAGCTGCTGCTGGTGGCTAGCGAGTCACACGATAAGTGTAACGGGTCTCGACAGCAGTATAAGACATGCGGTAAGGGTGTCACGTTAGTGACCCCAACGGGGACGCTTCAATCTTTGGGAGGGTAGCTTCACAAACGAGAGTGGTAAGGTGAGGGGAAGCACCGCAGGCCTCGTCTAGACGTTATGCTTTTACTGGCAGAAGGAAAGGTACTCAGTATGGGGTGGTAGGAGGTAGCTCCGATGACGATCCTATCCCTGCCAGTGTGATACCAGGTGTAACTCTCTCTAAGAATCACAACTTACCTTCAAAAGAAAATCTTCCCACTCCCTTACGCCCCAAATCTAGTTTCAGGTTATTGGTCACCTCTACCTTTCCATAGAAACTCCTAATTCCTTTACCAACATTCATTCTAATCCCAATACCAACATACGCCTTATACACTCCCAACTGTCTTCACCCGCTTCCTGTCATCCAGTGAACCACAATCCAACTCCTTAATGAAATCATTTACTGAATGTGTATCGCGGTAATTTCCACAAATCTGGCAACTATCCTTTGCAGTTCCTACAACTCTTATATTTGATAACCAAAATGTGGATCGGATATTACACACCCACATTCAAGCAATGGTTTGAAAGTTTACCCTCACTTCCCTGTTGAATCTCATCATCTCCCCTTCAAATAAATGAAACATCTCCTTACCACCTGCCCAGTTAGTTTACTACCAAATTTCATGCCAATATATTTTCATTTAAGGTCTTCTACCGAGCCCAATAATGAAAAATATCTTTATTCTTTTTATCGGTGTGTCTAGTAAGCTGACTCTTCTTGGCATTCATTTTCTTTTTCGTCTAGATATGCTGACGATATTTTCCTACATACATGCAGATCTCAGTACACTACCATTTTCACTTTTACTTCTTTTGTTACTGCATTTCCTACTCCAACTCTATGCTTTTTGCCTTTTAAGAATTTCTCCATCCAGCAAGATACTTTTCATTCCACTCCAATTCTGGAAGATACTTTGGAGATATCTACTGCTACACTAGAACTTGGCCGTACTTGTTTATTCCATCCGAAACAAGTTGCAAATTGGCCACTGAGTTTTACGTTGAAATTGTACTACTTTTCGTTTACCCCGGAGTTTGTATTTAATTTTATTATTAATATAATATTAGAATTCACATATTAGATTTCACATTAAAAATACAAGAGGTAAACAGAGAAAATTAATCAGATTCGTTGAAAAACACTATTTCCCAATAAACTACATACTAGAAACATTTACTATTGATATTGAATATTGTGCACAATGATGTAATTTTATTGTGTTTCTGCACCACAACATAAATAATAAAAAATACATTTCCCATTACTTATGACTGAAACTGATTCAAATATATACCCTTCAACAAATAAAAATTGGAACAATTGAATAATTAAAAATTGATTAATTTATTAAAAAGGATTCCCATTAACAAAATTAATCAATACAACCAGCATACGATACAGCGAACTTTAAACGAAAGTGAGATGGTTCCGTATATGTTTGGGTGATCAGTTAATTGTGCGAGGGTCCATACCAGGCCTTTTTACAAATTTTTTTCGTTTATCGTTCGGTTGTGCTGCTGCTGCCGTAGTCCGTGATGATGGCTCTTAGATCCGCGCTTTGTACCATGGCTTCTGTACCAGATGTTATGTACTCTACACAATGTCCAGTGCCGATTAGGCGACTGATAAGCTGTTCTGTGCTACAAGATTGGCTATTGTATTCGGTTTCGTTGGATTGTAACTACATGTAGTACATTATGGATGGATGTTGTAATAAAGTTACTGTGAACTGTGTTACTCGCTGTCGGCATCTCGCTCCAGTCTCGAAGACAACATTATGGCGATGAGTTGGCTAGCCACCGTGTGGTGCGCGGTGTACGGGAAAAACTGTAAACTGGAAAAATATATGGACTCCATCGAAAAACGGCTAGAAAGGAAGACATTAGCACGTTGAGGAAGGCGTATTGGTCTCTTCAATAGCAAGATTCGCATCTGCAGCTGCCGAACAAACAGCAGGAGCAATAGTATTCACAACAAGCTTTGATTCCGCAACAACAGTGTCAGTAGGACCAGCAGAAACAGCAGCGGAAACTACAGCAGTCCCATATGATGAGAGGCGACCAAGATGGTACAGCAACTACGCGACTGGCTCTACCTCCACCATTCGGCAAGTATGTTGGTAAACAAGTGGCCTATTTAGAACAACAATTTCTATGTTATATTGTAGAGAGCTTATCTGTCAAGAAGGCCATCGTCTTAAGAAATGTAGTGTCGCAAGTATGCGACCTACCCTAGAAGCGTAGCCCGAAAGCGGATATTGCATATCTAGCTGAAGGAATGCTTAACAAGAGACTATCACGAAATGTCGCACGCAATCGCAGCCAGATTTCTTTCAGAGTCTCATGAAGCCAGGTCGCCCTCACCTGTAAAGGCAGACCGAGATGAAGGTTTGGCCAGAGCTTGCAATTTTCGATGCTATAAAAAGATTGCGTGTTGATCTATGCAGCCCCGTTGTTTAAGGATATGTTAGAAATTCACATCCTGAAAGATGTTTGCAGCGATGGATTAAAGAGAAGCGATTTCCCGTTGGAGGAGGTCATTAAAACTGTCTCTTACAATGAAGTTATGACGCGGACGTCCAACCACTTGGCGGCAGTAGTTGACCTCTTCCAGGTTAAGCCGGACCGGACCTGAGAATACGTGACGTGTAAAGGCAGCACCGGACCAGATGTGGGCGGGGCGACGTGATCGGGGGATCGGGTCAAAAATACTCCCAATATCGGGTCCTCCCACCTCTCCACACTTACAACTGCACTTGACCCCCCCCCCCTCCACATCATTGTTATTCTTTGTCGCGGGCTTATTTGTTTAATGTGTTGTGGTGTGTTTGTTCACTTTCACATATTGATTATTTATTCAGCAATGGAAAAGGAAATAGATACCGAGAAAAATAATGTATTACCAAAATGCTTGAGGTTCTCAAATCTTTAAAACATTTATGGGACCCAAGCAACGAACTGTATTTTAATAAAGATCTTAGTAGGCAGCAAGGGCATGGCCGGCATTACACTGTAAAAGATCTTTATCCAAGATCTTTTATAAAACATTTTATCATATTTCTTTTATCAAAGATATTTTATGATATTTTTTCAGTCCCATTACACTATATAAAATTTTTCGTCATAGTTCTCTGAAATGAATGAAGTAAACCTGAAAGCTTTTGCAGACGCAGTTAGTGCAACTGTCACAATATGCATTTTATTGAAAATAAAGAAGAGAAGTAAACATATGTAGGTTATACCGTGGATTACGAGACTTGATATGATAGGAGTTCATCAAAGTTTAGTGAAAGAGCTGCAATGTGAGGACATGGCAAATTATAAAAGTTATGGTCGATGCTGAAGAATAGGTCCAATAAATTCTTACCAAAACATTTCCATAAATTTCTACATCAGAATTATATCTCCATGTATACCATTGGGTGTTTATTTTTACGGTGTATGTGCCATGGGTTTTACTCGATTGCTGGTGGCGGATCTACACCATTCTGCAATATAGCACACGCCCTGGTCTGCGCATTCCGTCTGTTATTACTGTATTCCAGAAACCTGCCAAATACTAGTTTCTTAACACATTAATTTTCTTTTTTACGTCTTTTACAGTACAGCCTTCTATCATAGCACTAATTAACTTTGCGTAAGTATTCACCTTTTTTTTCCTAATCGTATAGTCTACATGTTTCTGACTTTACATTTCCTTCTGTTCATACCCAAGACAGGAGGAGGATGAGGAGGGTCATGGGAGTGTACAGGGCGTATACTGGCGACGAGGCATGGAAAGATATTGCAGTAGGTATGAAAAGTAGTGCAAGGAAGGGAAAAGATGACCATGACCACAAGCTGGCACTCGATTTCAGGCACAAGAGTGTGGGAAGATTTTTTTTTTTAGGTAAGGTTGTCAGGGATTGGAATGAGTTACCAAGGGGAATGATGAATAACTTACAGAAAATGTTAAAAGAATTTAAAGTTAAAATTTGTAGAGGGCAAATGTAGGTGGGTGCAGGATAGGGGGAAGTTGGGTGTGTAGGGAAATTGCTCCACTGCAATTAAATTAAAATTAAAAAAATATATATATAAATACAGATTTTCGTGGATTTGGCAGTAATACCCAACTTTGGTAACGTCCCTTGTGCCATTTTCTTTTTTTACGTTTGCAGGGTGCTGAAATCTTTTATAAAATGTAATGCCAACGTCTTACAATTTATAAAAGAAATTTTATAAAACATTACACTGTAAAATATTTGATAAAATATATTTTATCAAAGATCTTTTACAGTGTAATGCCGGCCTATGAAGCTCTTCTATAAATGTACAGAAACATTATGCCGTCTGCGACCTTAAAAGATCTTAAAAAAAGTTAGAAAACATGAGGAATTGAACATGAGAATCTGAAAATCTGGGCGTGACAATATGCACACCAACAATCTGTGAGAGCTGACATAGACAGTTTCGGAAGAAAAAACGGACCGGGGACCTCGGACCGGATAACTGGTCGTGTAACGATCGACCAAGGGAAAATCTGGTAGAGTGGTGGGGGAACCCTATATCGGGTGACCGTTTTATCGGGCCCGTTTTTTTCAGATCCGGTCCGGTCGTCTAAACCCCGCTTTAAAGAAGGTGGAAGTGAATTTATGCCAATTATAGCCCCCAGGATGCCGGAAAAGAGCTTAGTTAGAACCATTCGACGACAATCCAAGCGTTGTGGAATATTCCAATATGCTGGACTTTGTGGATTCAAATCGACACGGTGTTTCAGCTGTGGCAGGGTAGGAATTTCCGAGCAGTATGCAGAGGGAAGCAGAAAAGCGAAACGCAGAAAAAAGATGAGAGAATGTTGGTCAACACAGTACTGCAACAAGGAATCGGAAACAATGTTTGGATCGAGCTATTGAACAGTGTCGTACGATTCCAGCTGGGTACAGGAGCAACGGCGAGTCCTATCAACCTAGAAGTCTATACGCGACTTGCTTCGTCCTGTTGCCGTACACGAGAGACAAAGTTGTTTGGTTATGGCGGAGACAAAATCTGAAGTACTACAGTCAGTAGCTTATAAGGGAGCAAAAAGGCAGATAGGTTTGGTACCACTGAACAGATTTGCCTCAGTGATCGTTTTTGACGTAGACACAGTTACGGCGTTTGGTTTTATGGTCCGAGACGCGGCAATAGTGGCCACAGTGCTAAGATCAGTTATTCAAGAAGATAGACTTGAACGACTCATACCAGCAGATTCCATTCTACGGCGAAAGAAAGAAAGTGATTTTTTGAACACCCAATGGGGGTTATATTTGTATAATCAGTTGCCGTGCGGAATGTTGTCAGGTAAAGCAGTTTTCAGGCGCTTCCTGCAATCACTAAAATAAATATCCAAATGTTTATCAATTATTTAGACCAGTGGTCGGCAACTTTTTAGCAGGCAAGGGCCACAAGGTGGCAAAACAAAGTAAAGGCGGGGCCGCACATACATAGTAAAAATGCGAAAACTCAGTTTTCAAATTTTATTAATACAAATGAGGATACAAATGAAGAAAAGTTACAAAATTGATCTTACATACTAAATTCAGTGTGACGTTTGAGGTTGTATTTGACTGGCTATTTTCTGTATGCCAGCTTTCATGTTAGAAGTTGAAATACGTAATATATCTCTCAAATGCTCATCTGTGAGACGAGAAGCGTATTTATTTTTTCGATAATTGACGACTGAAAAAGTTTGCTCGCATAAATAAGTGGTTCCAAAATTGAAATAAATTGCTGAGCAATCTTTTTCAATTAGACAAAATCAGACGGCAAGCTACCATAAAATTTGACCAAATCATTCATCTCGTAAAAGGCGATTTTTAGACTCCCATTGGATTGAAGTTCAATCACATTCATTTGTAAATTACTGGGTACATCTTCAACATCGCATAAAAAAGGGTTTGTTCGAAACCTTCTCGAAATCACCTAGTCCAGTAACGGGGTCGTAAAAAGTGGGTCTCACAAACATCACATCACGTAGAAGATTTTTTTTTTCTTATCTTGTATATATTGGTGAGAGTATGCAGAAACCAAGTTTTCGACCTCCAACACCCTCGGCACAATTTTCTGTGGCCAAAAAACATCAAAATTTGGGTACTTTTTCAGTTGTTCGTCTATAACTCCTTCCTGATAAGTCCTATCAAGAAATATTCTATTTTCAATTTGAAAGAGGACACAATTTCCTACAACTTTCGTATCACAAACTTTTTTCTAAACTCAAAATTAAGCGAGCTACAGTTCTTTTAAAATCAGCCAAATTTCACACTTTTCCTAAAAGTTGGGTTTTTACCTACTTTGCAGCTCAAAATGACCTGAAACCCCTGTATATATAACCGATATATATGTATTTCTGTATGACATAGTATATATATGTACTATACTTTGATTACTGATGGTCCATTCAATAATCATATAGCATTGTTGGCCGGGAGATCCCGAAGGATTGTTCGGCCGCCAGGTTACAGTGTTATGGATAGGCCGCGCAGTGCGCTTCTTGTGGCTATCTAACCTGACCAAGTACTAGTACCGCATATAGGGAACCTACAGCTTAAGGTTTAATCCAAACCATAGAATCGTTCTGGCTTACTTCATATTACACAGCAAGCTGTGGCAGAGGTAAAGCTCGGGTTAATGGCCTTCGAAAATTACTGCTGAGAACGGGATTTCGATCTTCAGTCAGATACCTTAACCACTGAGCTACCATTTCGTTCTATTACCTGATGGTATTTGTACCAGTTTGAAAAATGGATTTGCAAAACTAAAAACATAATGTTATGACACAAAGTTTATTTATGCAGTCAAAATTAAGTCATAATGAGTCAAAAATTAGTCTTAAATCCATTTCTTTTCCGTTTTAATGGGTTGAAAACTTCTCAGAACTCTAGCCTCCAGAGAACGTTTGGAGAACACGCAGGGGAACAGATCATCTTGGAACGGTACGGAAAAATTGCTTGTGGAACATTGGAAGGCTCAGATATGAAATGATTAAGAAATCTGCCCAAAAAATGCATTCAGACTAGCACGGTTGCCACCAAAATCAGATGCGGCAACGTTTCACTCAATATGCACGTACCACCAAGTAAAGGTTGGTTGGGTCGAGAAACGTACCCATTGCCGTGAGGATGAAGGAAAGGCTCGTCCAGTCTTATTACAGTTACAATAATAAATGCATTCAGGAGGACGTCGGTTCGAATTCCCGTCCAAGCATC
>JARYHS010008074.1:12105749-12174565 GCA_031002005.1 Vandiemenella viatica | reverse complement strand
GGGGGGGTAATTTAAGATCCATTTTGAGCGCCATGTTAGTTGCATCATGTAAACTACTACAGATCGACTTCCATCCACATTGATTTCAGAAACATGACTCTCATGGCATCACACAGCATATACATTACACTAACGGAGCTGCACGTAAGTACGAGTTTTTTGCCGTGGGGTAATCAACAGCTCGAAAAAATTCCGAGGAAATCTACAAATGAAAGCGGAAGTTGAATGATATTAATTCGTATTCTGCAAGTGAAATAGAAATTATATTTGGACTGCCAAATTGAGGACAACATTTCGAATGATTAATAATCCTATAATGTAACATCAAATAGTAAAACAGGACGCCTGCTATATTGTCATGCATAGTTTTCATTCTAGTGTAGGCTGAAATTCAATCTAATTACTACCTCCAAAGATTTTTCTGCTATAAAATAAGTATTAGTAAATAACTACATGATGCTGACATTGCCGATGTTAAAAATGTGATGCCTCGAAATGTACCGAGAAATCTTAGTTGTATATCAACCTCATCACAACCTTCCGTGACGTCGTTTCTTCCTTAATAATTTGCCAAATTAGATGTAGACTATTATCATGTCTTTGTCTGAAATATCAGCCCTACTTTCCTCGAAATTTGTTATACGTTACCCTATGAAATTCGACAAGTCACAATATGATTATATCTTTCCGTATTTAATTCAGTTCCGATGGATCATGTTGAATACAATTTCCCTTCCATCTTCATAATCTCCTTTTACTATTAATTATTTTCCTGTAATTTCATCACCTACTACTTTTTACCTTTAATTTTACATTATTTCATGGTTTTAGTTAAATCTTTAAGCGTTTCCCTTGGTGATTTGTTTCAGTACCTGATTTGCGCGATGATCAGTTACTTGAGATGTTATCTTTGTTGTCCGGGTTGAACCACATCAATTTATGAATACCTAACGTTTCGGCCATCATTTTGCGGCATTCTTCAAGGCTGGGATCACTGTCGCCTATATATAGCTCCCGAAGAGCGCGCTAACCGTTTGTCTTCTGGCTTCAACTTCCGGTGCTGGAGCACAAGGTAGTGGTTAAACTTCAAGCCTTGCGGTGGCCTTATTGATAAGGCTGCAGTCGTTGGTCAGAAATGTCTCCTTCAAAATTTCTTTTCATCGGCAAAACTACTATGTAAGATCTCATCTTTCGGAAATATTCGGGTGGTATTGTTTCTTTGTTCATAATAAGATTAACAGCACCATAGTCAGATTACACGAGATATGAGCTAGGGAAATGTATCAATAAACTGAATATCATTTATTTAGATAGAAGACAAGGATTTTTTTTGATTTTTATTTTGCCACATGTTTTCATATCCACCTCTACCGATTATGTTTACTTTCTTTATGATATCTACTTTCTAACAGTTCTTCTCAGCAAGTTTTATCAACCTCTTCAATATTTGCGGTAAAACGATTTTTCATCCAACCATACGACTTTCATTTCAAAATAGCTTCCAATCATTTTTTAATATCCAGTTTAAGTTCGTTAAGGTGACTTCTGAATCTTTCAAAATTCTTTCAAGTTATGTTATTTTTAATAGATGATAATTCACAAAAATGATTAAATTATCTTTTCAGTAGACTAATAGGTCATGCTTTACATAAATAATGCCACAATACTTTGGCAATATAATATCTCCTTGATGTGACAAATTTAAATCATAAAACTTATCGAAATTCTTTAAAAAGTCAAATAAATTTTAAAAAAGGAAGGTGATTAACTATCAGGTGAAACTCTTACCATGAAACCTGGAACGCCCACTTGTGGGGATTAGGGACCAGCTTGACTACCCCTGGTTTAGCATATCACCCTTTACTTTCCCAAAGGGGATTGTAACACTAGTGAGCCAAGTACAAGGAGCTACATCTTGGTGTATGACCTTGTTAAAGAGATTTACCAAACATCTTTCATACCTCCGATGGGATATCATCTGGTCCAGTTGCCATTCTATTTATCATTTACTTCATGGCGGTTTTAGCATAGCAATTCCTTAAAACAAATAAAATCACACATTTAGACAGAAACACAAAGGCCGTCATATTGGGAAAATAAAGGTTCATGGAATTAACAAAAAGAATAGCAGGTTTAACAGAGATTATTTGCTTTGATAATATATTGGTAACTATAGTATCTCTGGAAAAGGAATGAAGTGATTGTTGGTAGAGATGGCGAGCGAGTAAAACTCATGCTAATCGAGCAGAGGATTGAGAGGTTTTGGAGTAATAGTTGCAGAGAGAAAATTTAATTGCTAGATCCTGCGTATAAAGGGAACCTGCTAACTATTTGGATCGAACTTCGTTCAAATACATTCTACACATGGTCAAAAGCTGTTATTGGAATAAAAGGAACTGCCAGAAGAAAAAACAAAAAAGGAAATAAATAGCAAAACATACAGTGTTTTTCTTTTATATAAAACTAGTGTAAGCCCGTGACCGTTTTGAGAGTATCGTCACGGGTCTCGATTAGTTCCAGGTTTTAGGATGAAATATTATGACAGGATTATCTGATTTGACCAAATATAAACTTGACCTGTGTTTTGGGATAAATAAAATCTCTTGAGCCTGAAGAACTCAGAAGCATTAATAGAGATAGGTATTAAACATGAACAGGGACGATAGCCCAATCGTATAATTGTTTCAAAGGACATAGAGAACTTGCTTAAATACAAACTTAACTTGTACTTGACTCTTGTACTAGTACTTGTAGTTCACTCTGGAAAATTTTAAAAAATCCTGTTTGCTAGAAAGAATTACGTTGTTTTTAATTAAGAGTGGGCAGACACTCATAATGTAATCATTGGTCATAGTATATGTAATGGCCATAGAACTTAATACACATTCCATATTATTAAACAGTTGAGCAACTCGGAAGAAATGGATTGTCAGAATAGTTGATTGGGTAACATATTTGTTCTGATGTTCACTTAAAATAACCTGATAACTCACGTACAGTGAACATGAATAAAGGCCATCTACAAAAGTGATCAGTAAAATACCTGAAAAGCAAATAAACCGTAATGCATAAACTTTAGTCGAGCAACAACATTAGTGACAGTTTTAATTAAATTGAAATTTATGCTAAGCCGGAATGACAATTGGCATTCATGGTTACAGTAGAGACCATAAGTAATTTAATTTTTTATTTTTTTTTAAGTTGCCTTCATTAGCAGCATGTTACTGAAAAGCAGATCAACGTTTTTTCAGCCGCAAAATTTATCAGTATTTTTTACCTATGAAACGCTACGAAAAGCAAATTTAATTAATGTATTATGGCAATTAATTTGGTAGCAGATGCTTAGCTATTAAATTGTGAACATAACCACGAATTTCTTCTAATGGTATCTCTGGTTGCTGTCTTGCCAGCGGAGGCTGACACGTGACACCATTCTCCAGCCAATAGCTATGGAGGTGAGTGAATGAGTGATTTTACGAAATTATATAGTAGATCTTTTATTTAAATTACAACAAACAAAGTTGTAACACTGTTTCTAGTGTTACTGGATCTGGGCCATACACGGGATCTTCAGGTGGCGTCGGTGGATACGAAAATTCTTCGTTGCCGATATTTTCGAAGTGTTGTTCCATCGGCTGAGGATCCCAGTCGGTTTCTTGTAGCAGTTTCTGGTTTTCATCCTTAATGGTCATAACATGCTCAGTCGAACGGTGACGGCTCTTCGCTGGTAGGTAGACGTTTTTTGCTCTTTCGTTATTGTTTAGCTCATTGTATATGTTACTATTGGTTCTCTTTTGTCTTAGCCACTTCCTTCTTAGCCACTAGCTTCAGCCACCTACATTTTTAGCTTATAGAAATCAAGTCCTGATTTTAGCCAGGTATTGTAGGCTAACTTCTTTGTCTTGATGGCACCTTGCAGCTGAAAATTCCACCACCGAACGTCTTTGTTGATGAAACGACAGCCAGGTTTCATTTGTGTCTATGATATTAGTAGCACAGGTCTTAATATGTTCGGTGACTGTTGTCGGCCTTTGTCAACATAGTGTCCATTTTCTGGCATTTTTAGTGAGGCTATAGATGTATTCAATTGGATGTTATGATGCTTTAATTTCCAACATAGAATTTGCTCTGATGTATATTTAAAGGTTTTTTTGTAGAGTCCGGAGTAGTGTTGCAAACTGAAAAAAAAAACAAAATGTTTTTTTTTTTCAGCTTTGTGAAAAAAAACGTAGCACCCGTGTTTTTTTTCTAAATTTTTTTTTTTTTTTCAGAAAACAATATATTTGATAAATTATAGTTTTATTTAAGGAACTTCCATTTTACAAGTGTGTTTTAAGTCTTACTGAATCATTATAATGTCTCACATAATGAATCATAAGTGTATATATATAGGTAACATAATTTTATTCATCCTCTATGTCAGTACCACATTAACTAGTATCAGCACTACCAACACTAGTTCGATCGGTGTCGGAATTTTCTGTCTCCTCTAGATCCATAACTTCAGAAATAGTTAAATTTTCTTTTACTGGTTGTTTTGTATTGTACGCAAAAGATTTTGAGATTGCAATTTTAAATTTTGTGCAAAGTACACACTGTGCATAAAGACTGCGCCGATAGTTCTGTATTACGGTCTTTTAAGTTTGAATTAAAATCTATTATCATACAAAATAGGAGCTTTACTTCTTTTCAATTGTTTGTTTACACGAACGGTTGCAAAGAAATGATTCATAATTAGGGACCGTGCACAAACTACGTGGCTCGGTCCAGAGGGAGGAGGGGTTAGCTGGAAGGCTACGCTGGGCTACGTGGGAGAGGGGGGGGGGGGGTTCGGAGCCAGGCCACGTTACTTTCCTTTCGTAACATTTTTCACAATTAAAATGAGGAACTGAACTCACAACAGCATGTGAGTATTTATTTCCATCAGTTAATTATATCAGTATGTAATTTACAATAGTCTGACAAGAGAAAACAGTACAAAATGTCTTCTGGAATCAAAACTGAAGAAAGCTACGTGAGCGGGGGGGGAGGGGGGGGAGTGTTCACAGGAGGCCACAATGGAGCTATGTGGTTTATGCACGGTCCCTTACTGACAATTTAATGAGTCAGTACCACTATACTCTGAGAGTTAACAAGTATACGAATATAAGGAAAGCCCAATAAGTTATAAAAAGAGTCAAAAAACCGTGGATAAATTTTATATTCCTAATTTTTTAAAAAAGATCTTTAGGTAATTTTGTAGGGTTGGCAGCACTATTTCAAATAGCAAGTATCAAACCAAACAATGGGGAATGGGGATTCCTTCTCGCGCAACCTAGTTTCTTCGGGAAATCCCCGTTCATAAAGAAAATTTCAGTCAATTTTGCCAATATTTTCGTAATTTTTTTTTTCCTACTGAACCAGAAAAATATAGTAGATTTTAAACTAAGATAAGTACTTAGAATAAACTCTAAAATAGCCATTTTAAACAATAACTGCCTTACAAATTTGAGATTTAGTAGTTGTGAAAAAAACGTGTTCCAGAAAAAAAAATGTTTTTTTTTTCAAAGTTTTTTTTCATGTTTTTTTTTTTCAAGCCAGAAAAAAAAACGTTTTTTTACAACACTAGTCCGGAGCAAATGCTGAAACTAATGCAGAGCATATGATGTTGGTGCGCAATGTTGTCCAATAATATAACTTTCGCATCAGATCACCCCTTCGAATTAATCAATAATCAATCTGTGTATTCGTTTCACCCCTGCTAAAGGTAATGAGGTGCGACGGACCTTTTATGTAAAAGGCGATAACCACAGCTAAGTCCAGTGCCTCAGCACAGTCCAGGATTCTATTTTCATCCACATTTCGTTCTCAAAAACTCTGTCAACTACGTACTCTTTCAAGACCATCCCTATACCTTTCAACGTGTCCATTCAGGTCATCACCAAGGATGAGTGGTTGATTTTCTTCAATAGATTGGAGGTAGGTTTCAATGCAGTTTCAGATTTCCTCTTCTACATCATCCGAGCACTCAGTTTGTGGGGTATAGAAGGAACTATGCGTTAGTTTTTGGTGCCACAAGCGATCTTGATAGACATCAGTAGGTCAGAAAGAAGGTTCACCTCAGTGAAATTGTCTAGGAAATTTGAACTTACAGAAATAGCTACGCCGCTTCTGTCTACGGTCTTTCCATGAAAGAACATCTTGTACATATCACCAATATCCTTAGATTTTGAGCCTGGTCATATGGTTTCTTGGATGGAGGAAATATTTATTTGCCGGATCTTTAATGCATCAGCGAGCTCTCGGCATCGGCCCTTGATAGTACCGATGTTAACGGTAACCATTTTGATCTATTGGACTCGTTTCTTCAGCCAACCCCATACTTAAGTTCATAGCCACAACAATCGGGCGATACTGGCGCGCGACGCTTACAGAGGGGGACACCATAGCTGTTAACATAGTATTTTCTTCGTCCATCATGATGCGACATTTAAATTTCGGCTGACTTGTCATTGACTCTGATGCCTAGCAATTTAGAGCAACTGTAAGCATATAATTCATTTTGCAGAATGATCTCTGAATAATTGACACAATTCTTATGACACCCAAAAACCACTGTTTCGAACTCCGCCACAGAATATTCAATTGTCCTACGACGGCAGACATAAATGGGTCCAATAAAAAGTCACCTCATATCTCCCCGGAAGCGACAAATATCCAAATAGTAGTCAAAATGAAATAAATAAGAAAGTCGCATAAAATGGATGATTAGGAAAACCGATTATAAAGTATAGCGCCAGATTTTTGTTGAACTCGGGCAATACTGCAACAGCAAACGACTGAGCTTTCAGGATATACCTGCCCATGTTGTTGCATTATATTTTACCAAGCAGTTGTTTCCGATAACGTTTTGATTGCAAAGATTCCTCCATGTTCGCGACCAGGTCAGCTTAACCGCCCGGAATGTATTATTCCGCGCGCCTGTCTCGCTCAATTCCAGATACATTTTTCAAACATCTCTGCGATCGCATGCAGCTACCAACTTACAAATAGATATAATTCTCACTGTATCGTTACAAGTTGTTTTGTCCTTAATAGTTACAGCGAGATCCATGAGAAATGTATAAGGCTCCGATATTCGAGATGAAATTCTTACCTCGATACCATTAAATGCATTTCATGTGTAATGATGAATTCTATATAATGCACCTTATTCGTTGATCGCTTCACCACCATTCTTCCTCCAACCGTTGAGAGATTTAAAGACGATTTCAAATCACCATTTTTCTTTAAGCATTCTCTGCCGAAAAAAAAAAAATCAATGCGTTCTTTCTGCGTAAAACAAAAGTTTTTTGGAGCAACCTTGTCGAAAGTAGAGTAATACTATTTTAAATTTGAATGATTCTTTACTCCGAAAATCTCAGGGATGGCGAATTTGGGAAATGTTATAGAAGAAGTAACGGAATATTGTTGTGTCCAATCTTGCCGATTTCAGATCTGTAGAGCCTTTGTTCATTGAAGTGTACTGTTTATATCTGGTTGAGAAGAAATTACTGTATAATTCTGTATATTGCCTGCCACGGAGATATTAAGCAGGCTATGGAGGCATAACGTGCGATTCCCATACTCAGCCTGTGTGCAGAAGGAGGTGAACTCGCCTGTAATAAGTCACTTTCCTCGTTATTTATCAACACCAATAGAGTTGTTTGCGATGTTTTCCTACAATCATGCACAATGGATGATCTGCAATTGGCCTTTAACCAAAAGACTTTAGCTTACGTAGTAATGTCGCGTGTGTGAATGATTGGCCTAGCGAAACCTTTAATTCCACTCACTTAATGGGACGGAACAGAGAGAGGACAGTGTGACTCGTCCTCTGCGCTTACCTGGAATCAGTTCGAGACCAGTATGCAGGCACATTGTGAAATAAGTAATTGAACCTAGCTACTGAGAACTGCAGGCACTGCATAAGATCATTGGCTGGTACTTTATTTATTTTGCGTATGATGCTGTATGACATTTACAATATTCAACAACAATTACACTGTATTAAATGAACAACCTAACCCACATACATAGACATAATTCAGAGGACAATGCCCGCAGCCGGCCAATGAGACAGGATCTCTACAACGTGACGTCGAGGCGCTCCAACCAGGCCACCGCCTCCGGCGTGGCCAAATTTAAGTCTTCCAGACTACAAGGAAAGGTACGCAGTGGGCAGTCCTACACGATGTGTAACACAGTTTGTAAAACCTCACCGCAGTCATAGTACGGGGAATCTGCCCAGCCCAAGGTGTGGAGAGTTGAAGCAGTTCTTCCCGTACCACATCTAATCCGATTTAGTTTACAACAAATTGACCGCGGTAAGTTGAATCCTGGTAGTTTTGAGCAGGGATTGGTAATACGCACTATGCCCTGTGGTGTTGACGATGCCCATTCCGCTGTCCAGCTATCTGTAGGGCTGAAGGAGTTAGATGCTAGACTGACAGCAGTCTTCCAGGCAGGGCGACGTGACTTCAGCCGTGTTGTGTACTCCCTAACATCTCCATGGATGGGAACAGCCTCATTGGTCAGAATTCTCAACCATAGTTTGATGAGGACCTTTTGCCTTCTGATGTGAGGTGGTGGTATGTTGCTGAGCACCAGCAGCCACTGAATAGGTGTAGATAGAAGTGAGCCAGTTATCATGCTCATTGTTTGGCGAAGCTGAACGTCCACCTAGTTGGTGTGAGAGCTATTAAGCCATACGCTTGAGCAGTATTCAGCCGTGGAATAAACCAAGGCTAGGGCTGTTGTTCTTAATATATTTGCATCAGCCCCCCATGAAGTTCCTGCCAGTCGCTGAAGTAAGTGGTTCCGACTTTTAAGCTTGGCAGCTGTTTTCTGAAGGTGCCTTTTGTAGGTTAGGGACCTGTCTAATGTCACACCCAGGTATTTTGGGGTACTGTTATACTTTAGCATCTGGTCTCTGAACAATATATTTGGCTAGTAATTCATTTGTTTGTTGCTAAGATGGAATGTAGCTATTTGCGTTTCTGTGGATTAGGTTGAAGGCGCCACCTTCGAAAGCAGGCATCCATTTCCTGAAGATCATGAGTCAGGATTTCTTCAGCCTCCACGAAGTTAGTTCTTTGCACTGTAAGATTCATGTCATCAGCATATACAAATTCGCGAGAGACTGTGTCTGGCAGGTCATGAGTATATAAATTGAAAAGTATAGGGGGAGAACCGAGTCATGTGATAAACCATTATTTAGCTTGTGAAATCTGCTCTTGCTGAACTCAGAGTGTACCTGGAACAGGCGATTACTTAACATGTTTTATAGTTTTATCTTTATACAAGGAACAGCTTTGATCAGTTTGAGAAGTAGATCCTCTCTCCAAACTGTATCGTTTGCTGCCGAAAGATCTAGGAATACAGATACGTTCTTCATTTTCTTGTGATAACCTAAGAGACAGGACCTGATCACTACAGTTCCGACTGGGACGGAATCCAGCTGGTTCAACAGGGATCACAGCTTCAATTGCCGGAGCCATTCTGTTCAATATAAGTCTTTACAGTAATTTGTAAATTACCCGCATATGTAGCATACCTTAAGCTACACGTGCTCCCTGGGTGTTGCTAAATGGGTGACAGCGATCAGATGCCGCCCTACTGCCCTTCTGGGCCTCATAATAAATATAACAGTCCTTCTGAGGACTCAGACTTTCATACAAGGACAATAGTGATTGGTACGGAGACATTTGCATAAACCTTTCATACATCTCTAGTTTATGGAGTGGTGACTTATCTCATATACATCATAACAACACAAAAGATAAACTATTGGTTTAGTAGACTTGAAGGTAGATAAACATACACGTTACATCATTGGTTTGATTAGACATCACTAATAAAGCTTGACTGATTACTAGCGGTGCACTATACTGATTGGCTAACATTAACTTATACTCCATTGGTTCATTGATTGTAGGGCTAGGCGAAGTGAACCCTATTTAAAATGAATGCCTGTTCTGCGAATTGGGAGGTTTAATACCTGTATACTATCAGGCAGATAAACATACGAGTAGTGGATCAAGTGAGCTTTTAGTACCTGGTAGGAAGTGGTGATGAACGGTGCGTCCATGGAGCTGCTTGCTGTTCCTGGCGAGTCGTGTGGTGTTTAGTGGTACAGTGTACAGCTAGCTTTCAGGAAAGATTGTTAGGGATACGGTGAGGTTAAAAGTTTCTTCTAATTGGCTCGTTGAAAGAGAGTTTGTCTAAGTGGGGGAACTGTCAGGGCGTGGCTATGGCTCTGTGCTGGGTACAAGGATTTCCCAGCTACACGGCCAAGCAACGTGTGTTTCCCCTGAGGGCCTTGTCCCACAAGTTAGCTGGCGAGTGTAATTATAGGTTGCTGCGCAGCCCTGATAACATGAGTGTGTAGCGCGTTGTTTTGCCGTGTGGGACGGTGGTGACAGTTTGTGACTAACTAAAGGTCTCGGTATCAGGTTATAGATGATAACGCCTACAGCTCCGTGGGATCTTGCTTGCTGGTGCGACTGTGAGATGCAAAGTATTCCCTTAGAATAAGTGTATACGCGACAGTACGGTTATCTTTTATCAGTAGCTCTGAGCTATGCCTGAAATAAGTGTTACCTCTGTCCTTTATAAACCTGAGAAATATTTTAAACCCGCTGGAATCACAATGTATTCTATAACAATTAGACTTCCTACTTAGCCGACATTGTAAATTCTATCAGCGGCCTTCCATTCAATGGGAAGAAAATGGTAAACAAGACCGGCCGGATTAAGATGATAATATATTCATTGATAAAAAAGCGGGGTATTGTAAACCATCAAGTCTGAGCCGGACTAGAAATCAACGTTAGGAAGGTTACGCCGCAAAGATTGACAAACGTTTTCGCTCCATTTTGCGGAATGCGGTTCCACGTATATTTGTGTTGGATCCACCACACTGTCAAATGATGCGAGAACCCGCGGATAAAGGGATCCTGCTTTACTGGATTGCAGTCCTTAGTCCGAATCCATACCAGGATGGAGCCACTAGAAGTTAGCAAGTTGCCTTTCTGACTTGCTGGGTCGATGGTTTCGCGGTATCTGTGCCACCAACTCTTCCGTCAGCCCTTCAAGGCTTGAGTGGTGACTCATCAGACTACTCAACCTTTTTCCAGTCATCTAGGTTCCAAACGATGTGTTCTTGAGACCAGGAACGGCGCTACAGCAGAAGGCGTACTACTAGCAAAGGCACTCGCAGCGAACTGTTGCTGTCATATCCCATAAACGCCAAATTTCCCTGCACTCTCCAAACTCACATCTCTGTCATGCGTCCTATATTCAGTGTTGCTGTTCTTTGACGCAATTTTGTCTGTCTGTCAACAGTGACATTGCTGGTCTCGGTCATTAACTAGACGTACTCGGCCACTGCGCTGTCCATGCCGGGAGGTAATGCCAGAAATCACATACTCACGGTACACTCTTGATACTGTGGATGGGAGAACGTTGAATTAATGAACAATTTCCGAAATGGAATGTCCCACTCGTCTAGCACCAATTACCTTTCCGCGTTCAGTCTCTTAATTGATGTTCTGCGACCATTATCACGTCAAAGAATCTTTCACACGACTCATGGCAGTACAAATGAAAGCCACAACGATACACGTCACACTTATACGTTTCTTCTACGATTCTAACACCATCTGGACAGTTGCATCTTCTTATACCATATATACACACTACACAACTTCTAGCAGTCGCCAACGGATTTATATCTACAAAATGTATTTTAACATATTTCCTCAAAGGAAAGTTTAATTTTGTCTTTTGCGCCACAACTATTTATCCGACACCACTAACAATCATGTACAAACTTACTTGCTGGATCTTTTGAAAATATCCTTAAGCCACATACTTAACGATATCTGTTAATTGATATTGACCAATCTCATCAGCTTTTACACCTGAGACCAAATTAACGTTCTTCATCTCTCAGTTTATGGTTGTCAAATTCGCCAGCTAGGAAACGTTTAACTCAGTTCATACTGATTAAGTATGTAAAATCACGCCTATTTCCTACGCATAGCTTTTGCGTAATATTATTATTATTCACTCAACCTACAAAAACATCACCACCCAGCATTATGTCAGCACGTTTCACACCATTTCTTCTCTTCTCTTCGATATTGGCCATCTAAGGACCACGAAAAGTAATCTCGTGCATTCATTTCGATCTTTCTTTTCGTGGCTTCCAATAGTTCTTCATCCTTTCACTTTGCTGTTTCCTCCTTTCTTCTGTCCATATGTTACTACATTTCCTCTTCTCCTTCTCCTGGAAACCCTTGAAATTTTGGATCAGTCTCCTAAAAGTTGCTCTATCTTGTATTAAATCATCTGTTATTCCGATCTCAATCATATCTTTCTTTACTCCTTGGATCCACTGGTTGCTATTCTTTCTCTTGTAAATATGGTTGAAAATTCTTTTTGCAAGTCTGTTGTTATCGATTCTCATTATGTGACCAAAAAAACTGATTCTCCTCTTTTTGATCGTGTTAATTCCTTCTTCTCTGTATAGATCTTTATTCCTCACCATTTTAAATTTTTAATGGTCCCCAAATTTTTCTCAAGATTTTCCTTTCCCTTTTCTCTATCTCTTCTATTTCTCCAGTTTTCATAGAGAACAAACATCACGAGACGGACAGACCTTCTGGTTTGATTACTATGTTCTAATGTTTAATTTTAGTTTTCCTTGAAAGATTCTTCCTATTTTATGTATCTTTACTCAGTTGGTATGTTAGCTCTAGTTCTCTTGACATGTTTGTTTCCTTATCAAGCCCATTAATCTGAATTACTTCACCCAGATATTTAAATTTATTGACCTTGTTAATTTTTCCATACTCTGTGTTTAGTACTGTGAGTGAATCCTTTATATTGGTCATGAATTTAGTCTTCTCAAAAGAGATCTGTGGTCCAACTTTTCCTGCTATTTCTTTGAAGGTTGATTTGTTCGAGTGCGGTTTCTATACTTCCAGAGAGGACTGCTATGTCATCAGCGAAGGCCAAACAGTTTACCCCAACCCCTTTGTGTTTCGAACCTAATCTTATCTCATGGTGAATTCCCCTTTCCTTGAGTTTCGCTTCCCATACTCTTATCACCTTCTCCAAAACGCAATTGAAAAGAATTGAGGAAATCCCATATCCCTGCCTGACACCAGTTTTTATTTAAAATTCCTCTGAGATCTAACCCATAAATTTCACTTTTAAATTTGTTCCAGTGATTGGCTGCCTGATTATGTTGACTGATTTTAAGTCAATAACAAATTCATGTAAAATGTTCAGTAATGATACTCTATCTACTGAGTCTTAGTTTTTCTTGAAGTCCATATAAACTGTAACATAGTTTTTGTCCTTTGTAACCCTGTCTCGTATTACAGTTTTCAGATTTAGAATCTGTTCTACACACGATCGTCCTTTACTGAAACCACCTTGGTATTCTCCGATTTGTTTGTCTATTATTGGTTCAATTCTGTTTTGAAGAGCTTTTGACAGTATCTTATATGTCACTGCTACCAGGGAAATTCCTCTGTAATCGTTCACATTCTCCATGTTTGTTCAATGGGTGTATCAGTACGTTCTTCCATTCGTCAGGAATTTTTTCTGTTCGCCACATTTCCTGCAGTATGTTTATTAGTTCCTGTCTTACTTGACTACCTGCCTCTTTCCATAACTCTGCAACAATCAGATCTTCCTCTGCAGCTTTATTTATTTATTTTCAGATCTTGGGTTGTGTCATGTATTTCTTTCTCGTCTGGTGGCTCTGACGGTTTAATTCTGGCTGGTGAGTTGTGACTGACTGAATTCTAGTCTTTCTTGAGGTTCTTCACAGTTCAGTAGTTTTCCAAAGTAACGGGCCAAAATTTTACAGTTTCCTTTGTTGTTTAGACCAATTTTTCCATTTTCATCTTTAAAGCCAAGTGGTTGATATTTTGTTGTCTCCTCTTTGAAAATTTTGTAAAAGTTCCTTGTATTACATTTAGCGCAATCTTAATTGATTTGTATGAGTCTACTTTTATCATACCTCCTCTTGAGGTTTCTTTTAGTTTTAGATGTTTGTTTTCGGATTGTGTTGAAAGTTTGGAAATTCTCATCAGTTTTATGAGAATTCCACCATTTCCAAGTTAACAGTCTCTCATTAATGGCCACTTCACATTCTTCATTCCACCATCTATGCTTCTTATTTCTTTTCATAGAACATAATTCGCGGGCAGTTTCTGATATTTTTTTTTCTCAGATCATCCTAATTCGTTGCTGTATAATTTTCCAACTTTTATTTGAATTTTTTATTTACTTCTGAGTTTCGTAACATTTTAACATCAAATTTAGTTCTCCTGTTTGCTATCTTGTTACGTCTGTTTTGAGGGATGAATCTCACTTTTATAGTTGTAAGGTAGTGGTCACTTTCAATGTTGGCTCCCTTTCTCACCTTGACATTCTGGATCTCTTTTTTGCTCTTGGAGGAGATAGCTACGTGGTCAATTTGGAATTCTCCAAGGTTTGGGTTTGGGGAGCGCTATGTTGTTTGCTTTCTGCTCAGTTTTTGAAGAAGGTAGACATCAATTTGAGATTAAGGGCCTTGCACAGTTGGACAAGCCCTATACCATTTCTATCCGTTCTTCGGTGTGCCGGGAACTCTCCTACAATATTCTTATAAATTCTTTCTCTCCCACTTTGTGCGTTGAAATCTCCGAGTAACACTTCGACGTTATCCGTAGAAATTTGAAGGATTTCGTTTTCTAAAAGTTCCTAATACTCTTCCACTTTATCTGGATTTTTCCTGTTATCATCATTGATTGGATCATGGACATTGATTAAGGTATAATTTTTATTTGCACATCTTGTTGTCAAACGAGCTAACCTCTCAGAGGGTGAGTGGAAGTTTTGGACTGATTCCACTATGCTTTTGTTCACAATGAAAGCAGTTCCAAGGTGGGGAACATTCTTCATTACTCTCTTCCCAGGTTTACCTTTTTATATACTATAATCTTCTGAATATAACATATTACTGTCTGTATATCTAGTTTCATGAAGAGCAAGTACAAGGATTTTCTGGCCATTAAGAATTTTTGTTAGTTCTTTTATATTTCCAACCTTCAGAAGTGAATTGACATTAAGAGTACCAAAGAAGTATTTTCGTTTTGGTCTAATCTTGTTGTTTGGTGGGTTTCCAGTAGTTTCATGAAGAGCAAGTACAAGGATTTTCTGGCCGTTAAGAATTTTTGTTAGTTCTTTTATATTTCCAACCTTCAGAAGTGAATTGACATTAAGAGTACCAAAGAAGTATTTTCGTTTTGGTCTAAGCTTGTTGTTTGGTGGGTTTCCAGTAGAAGGCTCCGACTCCTTCTTGCATGCTGTTCTTGGCTCTCCAGAATCCTTAGGCCCAGTTGCACGGCATACTGCCGTGGTGGATTGACGTTTCCGATTACCACCTGGAGTAATACTCCCGTAAGTTTGCATCATGCGTATAGATCACTTGACTGTCTTAGGGAATGGTTTGTGGACGGTTACAAGGTTAAAACTACGGTTGTGAGCCGTAGAGTTCGTTTCTCAGCCGCACCTAATCTGGTGTACAGACGCTGACCACAACACCGCTCGTTCCGAGATCAGACATGTGTGGATTTACGTTTTAAAAGACAGTTCTTCCACCTCCTTCGCTGTTGGGGTTTTGTGGTCCTCCTCCACCGCTGAAGCTGTTGACTGTCTTTGCTTCCTCCAACACTGATCGACTCGCCGACCCGGCTTCCCGCTGGGATTGGTTACCCAACCTTCCACTGGGGTACTCAGCTTAACAGGGACACCTCTTGTAGGTTACATGCTTGAGTTGGAGTGAAAGAGGCTAGTTGGATTCTCTTGATGAACCCAATATGTTATTGTTGCAGATAACAGGCAACAACACATTCGACCTCCTCACACCATTTCATCACTATGCAAAATATTATTTTCCGCTTTCTTTTTACTTGAAAGCTATACCAAAAATAGCGGCCATAATGTATTCATTTGTTTAAGTTTGGCGCGAATGATAGTGTAATGATATGTTCTATCTTAATTGGAGGTATATTTTGCTGGCTGAGTGATGTTTGGAAGCTACATTACATAACATGGAGGCTGCTTTCAATTTTATGAGATAATAAATAGCAGTTTGTTACGTTCTTGTTGCTTAATTAAATAAGAAGTTTTAACAGTCTTGAAGTCAGGTTACGTACCACGACTTTTCACTTTTTCACCACAGCTTTCTTAATTCTTGCAATAGTTTCGAGTGTCATCAGGTCGCGAGTCTCTTCAGCTATACTAAATGATTAATTAAATTAACCATCGTTAAAGGATAAATACTTGTTCCAGGTCGAAGTATACACACGTGCAGTCAATGAAAGTTCCAGAAAGCTTTTATTAAACTTCAAATACATCAACCAAAAGCTAGCCACCAGACAATATAGATTCGTTACCGAAGAAAACAGATTTCGAGCATAAAAGGCGGAAAATTAGTGAGTAGTCGCCCCGCTAAATTTCGCCAAAAAAGCTTAAACTATGCAGTTCTGACACGCACTTCACAAGAACTGTCGACCGCAAGCCATGTTCTTTCAAAACAGAACACAAACTATGTCCGCTAATCCACACAAGGCAGTTTCACGGTACACGCAACGCTTCACTCAACGTCACGAAGGTAATATTTCGATCGTAACTGATTATGACACACATGTTCAAACACTCGCGGCCATGGAGGAAGGAAGATACTGGAGACGAAATAACGTAAATCTGTGTAACCTCATATAAAAAGTCGTCTCCTACTGCACATGCGTGGCGGACATAGTAATAACCCCAAAACATTGGGCTGTTTGCACCATGTTTGCTGCTGTGAATATTTCATTTTCTAATATTTCAAACTTTTTTATAATGCCAAGTTGTGTTGCATACGGTTGCAAAAACGGACAAGATAGGAAAAACCCTAGAATTATTGTTCTTCAAGTGTTTGATAGATAACTGCAAGATTAGAGCCTATTGCTATAAATATATTCATTGCTCACAATGGGATGATATCGTTCACCATTGTTTGTTGGTGTAGTGTAGACAATCAGCATATGTTACTACTTTGCACTTAAAAGTCTAGCCTTATTGTAAACAAGTGTTGAAAGTCTAATTTTAGCGGGTCAAGTTTACATTGCGATACAGTGAATGTGCATGCTTTAATCCAGTTTCAGTTTATACTGAATGTGTACCGTGAAATTAATTGTCATAATTTGTGCTGTGTGAACTACAAACTTTATGAAGCAAACGTTGTTGTTAGCCGAAAGCTAGTTTGCGATGCATTTAATGTGTTTAGATCTGTCCATATAGTTACATTTTGTAGCGGCAATATTAATGGAAATGTGGATAGGTTGAAATGCGGCGTGTACCAGAAGGGTACAAACAATTTATTTATTATTAGTTGTTAGTAATTCCATGAGCACCATGTTAGTGATACAATCTGTATCGCGATGTAAACTAGTCCCATGTAATCTTCATACTATTGATGTATAGCAAGAAGATAAATGCACTGATGTTGCTAGCAAAGTTACGTAGGCCACTAGCAGTACATTTTTTTGCGAGTATTCTCAGAAGCTATGAGGTCTTTTGAAGGGTTCAATTAAAAAAAAAAAGATTTAAACATTGAAAGAAAAAATATTCTTCACTTTCGATTTGTCTCGTCGTGTTACATAAGAATCTATCATCAAATTTGACCTTGGGGAAATTTTTTCTTCTAAATTTCAACCCGAAACTAACTTTTGAAACAGTATATCTCGAGAACTAAGCAGGATATCAAGAATTTTATTCTTCATTTTTGATCTGTCTCGTCGAGTTACACAATAATCCATCATCAAATTGCGTGCCACGGTTGCCTTATGATTCTCTTGAGGTTTTTGTGCCTATTCCCCGCGTTTCTATGGCCGACCAATATGGCGACCTCCCCACCACACTTCCCTCTCTACCCGGTTTCACTCCAATGCGTGGTGAAGGTCCCTTGCGTCGTCTCCATTATCTTCCTCCTCCATGCTCGCGACGAGCGTAACATAACCGTCCGGAATGTATTACTCGGCGCGACTGTCTCGCTCAACTCCAGAGACATTCCTCAAACATCTCTGCGATCGCATGCAGCTACCAACTTACAAATACACGTAATTATCACTGTATCGTTACAAGTTGTATTCCACTGGTTTTGTCCTTAATAGTTACAGCGAGATCCATGAGAAATGTATAAGGCTCCGATATTCGAGATGAAATTCTTACCTCGATGGCTGTAATAATATATATAATTGAATCTGATTTATATTAATTTTCACTGTAAAAAACGCAGCCCAAAAACTGGAACCCATACCATCGGATTTTAATAAAATTTCAACGTTCTATTGTTCCAGACTCGTTTCAAAATGCACACAACTTTTTAGGCGCATATTACTGGGGTCTAGACATACAACAAATATACCATAAGAACTTCGAGCTTTGGGTGTGTTATTCTAGTATTTGGCCTTGCACTTAAGCAAAACTTTAAAGGTTATACTTTTGCGTTTTCTAGAGATGAAACTGCTAGCATATCGATAGCCCCATAAAATCGTTAGGAATTCAATAGTCTCACACGGATCGTTTTGGGCTGGGTGGGCATAAGCATCGTGTTGACTGCAGATTCGTTGTGGACGACCGTTTACATTTTTCGCCTTGAACTGTTATTGCGTAGTGACTGACAGGATTCCTTCAACAGCCCGGATAGTGACACGCCGTCTTCATCCTCGATACGAGCTGCGCTTCTGAGACGACCTCGGAATACACGGAGGTCGTCCAGCGTCCAGGGTGGTCACTCGAACCGCGCCAGCTTGAGCGCGGCCGTGCCTGACCACGCTCGCCCTCTGCTACGCCTCCAGCACAGTAAAACAGGACTACGCACGTCAGCCGCAGCAGCGCTGTCGAAGCTGCAGCGCCTGTCCTCCAAGTTGGGGGTGAAAACTTTGAAACCAAAAAGCCAGCAGCAGGTGGCACCAATGACCAGTCTTCCTCCCAATACCAGTCAGCACGAAAATCCAAAAGGAAGAGGAAGTTGAGTCAGCCGACATCATTCCCGCTGCCAGCGGAGTCTTCGTCGCCTGCGTCCAACCTGCCACCACAGCTATCGACACGTCCCTCACCCCTTCTTCCATCTGCGCCGCAGGTGCCTTCGGCAACGCAGCAAACATCATCGGTATGTAAAGATGCAAAGGCTATCGCCTCCAAACACTCACTTCGAATAGAACAAATAACCGTAGATCTCCCGTCAGATTTATAATGTATAAGGATGGATATTCGTATTGACAAAAACTACTATCATTTATTAAAACCACTATGCGACACAAGATATGTAGGATGGTGAACTAAAGGTGGTCCTTTCCGGTAGAACTATCGATAGGAAAATTCACCAAAAGAATTACTCTTGGAATATTGGCCCCAAATACAGAAATAATCCTATCTTATTCAGATGACATCAAGAACGTTGTATTACTATTCTTCACCAAAAAAAACTTGACAGTTGCCATCCTTTAACAACCTAAACACACTATATTCTAAGGCCCTTGCTCCAAACCCCCAAGTTATGCAAAATATGAGTTGGGGAAGAAAGCTTGATAACTAACATTTTACTGTACTCCATAAAAATGAAGCAATACCGTTTTTATTCTACAGTAAACACTATGAAAGAAGGGCGAAACAGAACAGCATCGAAATCGAGACCTTTCCTCCTGGCAGACCATCTAAGAAACTATAAAAACGGCGCTAGACAAGACAGTTCCGTTGAAAATATCACAAAGACGTGGAAACCATGTGAATATTGTGGAATAAACGTAGGCCAGGTTGTCTGTACGAGAATCTGACAGTATTACTATATTAATCAATAATAAAAATAGTTTCCTCAAATGGTTTGAGTTTCATTTGGTAAGAAATCGTCATGTTTTAGTCCCCCACCCAACATCCCCGAAACCAATATGAGTTCCCCCCCCCCCCCCCGTATCTCAAATATTGCCCCTCTCTAGTTCTGATCCTGGATAAGCCCTTGCTACCATATGCAAGTAATGGACAGACTAAAGATTTGTAACCCAATTCCTTTACTTTTCTCGTGCATCCCCTCATCACTCTCTCCAACAAGTGCAGAATTTAGAAACCTTTTCCTACTAGGTATTTACATTTCAAGTCTTCAATAAACAATTCTTTCCCCATCTTATAATCATTATAAACCTTTAGTTTTTAATTTGTGTGTCTAATAAGCTGACTATTCTTTGCATTTACCTTCATCCCATGTTTACCAATCCACCTATATATCCTGTCCAGATCACCCTGCAACGGTTTAAAATCCTCTACCATTTTGATCCTTTTACCGGTATGTAGCATTATGTCATCTGCATTCCAATCTAATTTCAATCAACACAATTATTCATTAGAATAATGAATAGCAATGGTCCCAATACGCTACCCTGTGGCACTCCCATTTTTACTTCCACTTCTTTTGATACTGCATTTCCTACCATAACTTTCTGTTTTCTACCTTTCAAAAATTCTTTTACCCAGTAAATCACTTTCTGATCCACTCCAATAGTTTTTATCTTATTTACTACCATTTTAGAGTCATTAGATAATGTTCGGTGTGCACACACGTTCCGAGCCTAATGGCCCGTTTTTTCTATTTGTGAGCAAGGCATATGCCGAAATATTGTGTAGTTGTTTGTCAGCATTAGTGTTCTCTCATCGCATCCGTCCACTTTGGTATGTGGTGGGTTAATTTCCCTTTCTTGTCGTATTTATATCGCCTAGAAGCCGCTTCCATTTTCCTTAGTTGCATCATTACTACCATTTTATGGCTCACTCTGTCAAAAGCCTTTGAAAGATCTAATGCTACACTATCAATTTGACCTCCCTTCTCCATTTCATCCTAAATATCTTGCATATATCCCACCAACATGAATATCCTTGCCTAAAGCCATGCTGCCAACTTGAAAAACCACTTATGCTCCTCACATATATCTTTGATGTGGTTGCATATCAATCTCTCCATTAATTTACCTACCACTGACGTCAAGCTAATAATTTTCTACTCCATTTCTCACCCGTCCTTTATGTACCGTCACTATTGTCTCTCTTTCCAATCCTCCGGTAAGCAGCAAATATCAAGACTCAATTTAAATAATGTTTCAAGATAAGGTACAATGTCACATCCTGCTATCTTTAAGACATCTGTGGTAATATTATATACACCAGCCCCTTTATGTTTTTTTAGCTTTCTTATTTCCTTCATGATATCTTCAGTACGATTTTCAAATTTTATGGGCTGCTCATTTCTAATTGTGTTGTTAAGCTCGCTATCCGATTCAGAACCTCCTGTTTCTGATTCATTGTCCCTAATGCTCTCACTAAACCAGTTCCAATTTCTCATATTATCAAATGCGTTAATACTATTATTTATGGCGAAATAATAAGCGTACTTTAATCACCATTTTAGCTCTGATATCTGCCCGACTATAATGTGGCATAACAGTACCTAGGATAAACGATTTATAAAACTCATGGATCCAGATAATAATCGAGTTATGAGAAGATAGACTACAATGTAGTGAGAATGGAATTTGCGATAGGTGCAAAGATTAATCTTATCTCATTGTCGAAAGTACGGAATAGGCTGTACTCAGATGCATAGCTTAATGATATCAATCAGATCAGATAGATCTTTGGCGATGGGACAAAGCGCGATGTTGTAGCGTTAGTCCAGTCAAAATAGACATTCACCATTACATAAATTCCCAACAAACTGAAAATTTGTATGAACGTTAGGGATACAATAATAATGAAGTTGTGAAGAGTCCCCATCGATCCCGTGTGTGTAAAAAAATTTATACAAGGACAAAGTTCGCAAAATTTGGTTTTTCGTATTTTATAGCGAAACAGTTAATTTCATGATAACAATAACTCAGACAAAAATTGTAGATCATGTACAGTAATTGTATAAAAAATTGTTCTTATACTTTTTCCCCCAAGATTTACCATTTATGAGAAAAAGCCATTCTAAAATTCACTGAAGTTTTATTCTCCACAAAATGCACACGTTTCTACACCATCCATGAAGTACTGTACTTGGCGATTTTTGTTTTTTAATGTGGTTACCCCAGTAGGTCTACTCCACGGTCTATTTTACTGGTTTAAAGGAATGTCAGGTCTTCTTATTAAACTTCTTCTTCTTCTCCTCTTCCTCCATCTTCTTCTTCTTCTACTACAACATCCTCCTGAGTCGACGTAAATTGTTGTAACAGTGATACATCAATTGTTTGTCGTTGATGTAAATATCTTCTTCTGTTGGAGATTCAACATTTGAACTCGGCTGTCCTTGACAACTGGTGCATGCTGTTGAACAAAATAAGCCCACTTTTTTGCAGCTGCATTTTGAATTACACTCCTTTTTACAGTTTCAAAAAATAGTGTTAAGGAGTTTTTCTGGTGCAGGTGGAAGTAGAGTTTGGATTGGTTCCAATGCATTATCAATTAGCTTCCTACCCCATTCTTCTGGATCCAGTTGATTAGCAAGCCATACTTGAATCTGGTATACACACACGATAAAAAAATTTCTGGAGTAGAGTTCATATCTCAGAAACTTGTGCACATCCAGTTAGATCACGTTTTTCAAATAATTTAAGAACTGACGTTTTACCCCTCGGGAACAAAATCATAGCATGTAAAAATAAAATGTGTTCTTTACATACAGGATAAGCCGATAAAAAACTTGTACTTGAATAAATTTCGGACGGTTGTTGAGCCTTGCCTGGTTTTAAAAAGTAAATGATTTTTTCAATTAGCGGTAAGTAATACTAACGGATCAATATCTTCACCAACAACAACATTTAAGTCAACTGGATTAAACTGATTTATTGTAGTTTCTACGGTAAGTACGTCAGCGTCATGCTTGACTAAAATATGCTCCCTAGTAAATTTTTCTTTGAACGTTGTAATGAGCCGAGACATTGTGAGTATTTGACAATAATTGTTGTTGGCTAGTTGGGACTGTTGGTCAAAGAGAATATCAGAAGATGCCAATGTTTTTGTCACACGGCGACATTGTTCTGCGGCTTTAACATTATTTTTTTGTAGAATCGGTATAGCCATCAATTACTATAGTTACTTATTGACCAAAATGCCGGCGTATATACTGAACATATTTATCTGAGATGTTGCTGAATGTATCTTCTCGAACCCAGACCACACTGTGCAATGAATATCCTCCATCGATAGTATATGTAGCATTTATGTTGTCAATATCAATGTTTACTTTTTGAAAGCAATCATAAATGGCTCATTTTTGTGATTTCCGCGTTCCAAGCTCATCGAATAAGGACAACAGGTAGGGAGCCAATTCATATTCAAAATATTTTTCAGGTTCATCGTCTAATGCCGTAGTAATACTCATGTTTTAAAATAATAACGGCCAATCCCAGGTAGACAATTGAACACCAGACAGATGTTGCTCAAGGCCACGTGGACACATAAAATGTGGGACTGGGTTTCTATTCAGCTCATATTCTCAGAGTTATCATATATATATATATATATATATATATATAGATGATTGTATGTAAGTTTGTTTGTTCTTCATACAAACCCACAGTTTTCATCCGATCTCGATGAAACTTTGCACACATATCCTTTGAAACAAGGAGAAAAATACTGTCTACATTTTGTTGAAAAATTATCTGTATAAATAATACATGTTGTCTCATAATTTTGAAATACTACTGAACGGCGATAGACAGACGCGTTGGATATGGAGGTCTCTCTACTGTTTTTCCGTGTAGCGGTCATGTAGCTCAGTGGCTAAAGCGCTGGCTTACTAATGTTTGGGTCGTGGTCTCTGGTTCAAATCTCCGTGGAGGCTAAGATTTATAAAAATTGTTTTTGACCGTAAGAGTCACACCTGGGCCGTCGGTTATTCGGATTGAATGTTAAACTGTAGATATTACAAAGTTAGGGGTGCAATGCGAGGCAAATCATAGGTAGTCTTGCAATGCTGTAGGTGTACACTTTTTTACGTTATAATGATCCCTCAGGGGTTGTTCACAGTCAGAGTGTGTATGTATGTGTGTGTGTGTGTGTGTGTGTGTGTGTGTGTGTGTGTGTGAACTGCAGTAATAATACTATAAATACGGAGGCTTTCTCCAAAGGCGGAAAAAAACACTCAACAAATGCATGAGGGCAGTCTGTGATTTCCTTTTTCAAAGCTTGCTTCCGATGTTGCATACCTTGCAGACTTGGGAACTACTTGCATCAAGTTAGGTGATGAGATTTTTTTTCTCTTTCGTGCTTAGGTGTTTCGTGCTGAGTTGTTTCAAATAAGAACTCTCGATAAAGATGGTGCAATGTTAGAACAAGAAGTCATTGAAACGGCAATGATATTGTAACTTCATCTTTTCGATAAGCTTTGCGTCTATCTTTATTCAAGATGTTTCCTGAAAAACAATGGTCCTAAGTACAACTTCCGTGATAATACACCCTAGGAAATTCGGCACACTGTTACCTTATTAGATCATAAAATAATAACTCACATTAATCGCCGGAAACTGATCCACCTTTTCACTACACACCAGCGAGAAATAACCATAAAGCTAGCGGTACACGCACACAATCCACCCAATCCTTTAATCCGAGCCTTTCTGCGCCTGCGGTCAAATTAGCCTAAAAAATAGGGGTACCCTTGCATAAATTACCAACAAGCTGAAAATTTGCATGAAGGTCAGGGATACCATTATAATTAAATTGTGATAAGTCCCCACTGATCCCGTGTGTGCAAAAAATTTTTATACAAGTTCAAAGTTCGCAAAAATGATTTTTTAATTTTTTAGTGAAACTGTTAGTTTTGTGATAAAAGTAGCTCAGACAAAAATTGTAGATCGTGTAATTATCTACAAAAATTGTTCTTATACTTTTTCCCCTAAGATTTACCATTTCTAAGAAAAAGCCATTCTAAAAGTCACGAAACTAGTATTCTCCATAATAAGCATGACTACGATGTCTATGTACAAATATAATGTATAAATATAAGCCTATGTGACAGTACAATGGCCATAAACTGGCTAGCTAACCAGTCTGTCCCCTTATAAACATGAATTTATGTGTTATTGTGTACAGTTTCTAAGATTATCTTGTTCTAGTTACATTGCTTTTGTTATTAATTGTAACTAGACGACACGTGCGAAATTTTCGCTAATTAAATACAATGAATAGTGAGGTTGAATGCTTGTAATATAACGAAAAGTAGAACCGCACTTTGTAAAAATACTTATTTGTTTAGTGTAATAGGTACACATCAAAACATAATACAAAACAGTTAGGAAAATTCAAAACACACTGTATGTACGAAAAACTGTCACTGACCCTAAGAGAATACAACCAACCTGAACAAAATGCACACAGCATATCAACATCTCTGTGATATGTGCTGCTGCGCGAGTAAAATGTTGACACTGGAATTGTGGAGCAAATCAAAAATGTTTCCGTAACTGAAAAAAATATCCGAAAAAACTACTTATTGTATAAAAAACAGTTTATTAACATCTCAGCGATATTGCTGCTGCAATCTGAGGACTTGGCTCCGAACTGTTTGATACACGTGAACACTTTAAGCATCAAATTCCAAAATATTCTTTCTTAATTTACGATTATACCTAATTGGAGACCTTAATCTCTAAAATGATATGTCATTTATTGATTTAGGTTAGCTATCGAAGGAGATACATGGATACATGGCTCGTAATAATAATAAAACATGTTGTAGAAATAATATTGATACTTTTAGAAATGATGATATTTTAAACGATACCCCGTTTCGTGACGGAAAAATGCGTTGTAGTAATATTACCCTTAGAAGTTGGAATTTTGAAAAATTCCTTTCTTAAAATATGGTGTAACCAACCAAAGACCTTCAAATCCCTCAGTCTTTAAAATGATACCTCGTTTATCAATTTTGATTAATTATCAAGGGAAATAAATGGCTCGAGACACAAAAACGCATTTTAGAAATACTGATATTTTTGGCCTTTAAGATTTAAATTTAGAAAATTCCATTCTTAAAACATGATGTGACCATAGCGGAGACCTAATTCTATAGAATGATACCTCATTCATCTATCTCGCTTATATATTAATGGATATAAATGACTCGTGACACAAAAATGCGTTGAAGAACCATTGATACTTTTTTACCTTTAAGGGTTCAATTCCAAAAAAAATTCTTGCTTCTTATATGATGTCACCAAAGCTGAGACACTAATCTTCATAATCATACTTCATTTATCGATTTCGGTTATACATCCAAAAAGATAAATAGCTCGAGACACAAAATACGCATTATAGAAATATTGACATTTTTGCCCTTTAAGGGTCGAATTACGAAAAATTCCTTTCTTAAAATATAATGTTACCACGACGGAGACCTTACTCTTTAATGTGATTCCTCATTTATCTTTATCGGTTAGATATAAAGGGAGATAACTGACTCGTAACACAAAAAACAGCATTTTAGAAATATTGACTTTTTTCCCTTTAAGGGCCGAATTCTGAAAAACTCATTTCTTAAAATTTGATGTGACCAAGGTGGAGACCATAAGCTTTAATATGACACTTCATTCATTGATTTCGGTTAGGTATAAACGGAGATAGACAAAAAAAAAAAAAAAAAAAAAAAAAAAAAAAAAAAAAAAAAAAAAAAAAAATGATTCTTAAGTCGTACTGTAGCTTCACTTTCAAACCGCACATCCTTTTTCAGTGGATGTTTTCATTTAAGGATTTACTTGTGGAAGAAAGGAGAGGGCAGGCAAAATGACAAAAAATTACAAGCATCTAGAAATTGAGGTGGTACTTCACGGTTTGAGAGGATGTGTGAAAATATTTCAGTTATTAAAAATGGAGTCAACTATGCAAAGGACTTTACAGTATGAGCCCACTTGTCAGTATTACGTTGCATTCCCTCTGCCCCGGATGCATGCACTGATTCGGTAGGCAAGGGTGTCTGTCATAAGCCGTTGTATCCCCTCCTGAGGCAAGCTGGCTCACAACTGTTGTAACTGGTTCTTGATATCCTCGATACTGACATTGGGAAGGAGTTCATATCCAAGCTGGTTCCACACAAATTCTATGGACACTTTTGGTGATATTGCTGGCCACAGGGTTACCTCAACATCATAAGGCAAACAGTTCATCGAGACACGTGCTATGTGCGAACGAGTATTGTCGTGTTGTTAAGTGGCATCATGATATTGTCACATGAAAGGTAATACATGAGGATGCAGGATATCCGTGACGTACTGTTGTGCTATCGGAGTTCCTGCAATTAATTCCAGTCGTAACCTAAAATCATAACATATGGCTCCCAACACCACGACGGCTGAGCCTCTCCAAGACGTTGGAAGAATACTCGCCGTCGATAGCCATCCGAAGTGATGCAGAACTGCAATTCACGGTTGGACACAATACTTCGCCATCCATCAGCAGTGTATGCTTCCCAGTCACGACACTACTCCAAACGCAGTTGTTTGTCTTAGGGTGTTAACTGCAGACTAAGCATGGGACGGTAATTCCCTAGTCCGGCTGCTGCCATTCTTCAACCAGTGGTGTGGGATGATACGAACTGTTGCATTTCTCAGATGGCAGGCACATATATGAAGAGGTTGAGATGTATTTGGTGCACAATACAGCGATTCTCCTTTGTAGTAGTTAGACGTGGTCGACAGAAACCTTAACGATGAGTGTGCCTGCCCTCACATTTCGATGCAGTCCAATATCGGGCCACTGTCACATCCGAATGCCCCACGAATGTGGATTTTGTACCAGCCTGCCAAATGGAAACCCACAATGAGACTGTTTTCAAACTCTGTCGGAGGCTGTCCCTTACGAGTATCAAGCATCTTCGTGTCCTTGGCAATGATCGCGCACCTTATATGCAACACCAGACCTGGCAACAACACCCACCAATTCTGTCTAGTGGCTTTGACGTGTGTCACAAAGAATTTGAACCCTAATCGTTCACATAACCACCATTGGTGTGTAAGTAACATTGGCATTCGTGCGTGTCTTCTGAGTGCTTCACTATTTTTTGTCGAAAAGTGCATTTGCTACTGCTTCAACTTAGACTGCATCACGATTTGGTCATGTCCCAACAATGTTTTTCTACCCTCTGTTTAAACATTATCCCCTGGTAGAATTTAAAACATTATTATTATTGGTTGATTCTTGGCTGTCCGGGTGGCGCCGCGTCATGTTCATCGTAGTTACGATGAACATGACATGACGCGGCGTCACCCGGACAGCCAAGAATCAACTGACTCTGGCCGCGGAAGCCTACGATTACATTTGACTCAACTCTACGGGAAGAAGATATTTTATCGGACACGGGAATTCTCTAAACTACGTGAGACACGGACCCGGAAACTCTGTCAACTAACGTTTTTACTTCGCTGCAGAGACGAAGATGTGCTCCCGACTTTCCTCAAGATTCGTCACCACCTCAACACAAGAGCCGCTCTTAGAATTCTGCGCAACACGGGTTTTGCATTACTGCGAGAAAGGATACATCAGACTAGAAGTGAGCTGGCTCATATCGAAGGGAAAATATTCCATATCCACCTAGAACTCGCTAGTCTTGTTTCTTATGCCGATTGGACGACGCTCGACGCAGCCACAGCAAGGCTACGATGAACATGACGCGGCGCCACCCGGACAGCCAAGAATCAACTGACTCTGGCCGCGGAAGCCTACGATTACATTATTATTATTGTCATCAGTTTTTCGAATGGTTTGATTCGATCTTGCACTAACCTCTTCATTTCATCATACCCTTTACATCATATGTCCACAATTATCTGCTTCACGTATTCTAATCTCTGTCTTCATCTACAGTGCATACTTTCGACTGTTCCCTCCCCTAACAAATTAACGAATCCTGCATGACTCAAAATATGACCTACCATCCTCTCTCTTCTTTATACGAGCCTTTTCCACAAACTTGTTTTCTCGCCAATCATTTCCAAAACTCGTTCATTTCGTACTTTATCCATCCACCTATTTTCATCATCCTTCAATAGCACCAAATATCAAATGCTTCAATTTTCCGCCATTGTGGTATGCTTCGCTATCATAAAGTGCTGTGCTCCACAAATGGAGTTTTAAAAAGTTATTTCTAAGTCCTAGATCTATATTTTAAAGTAAAGGTTTCTCTTTTTCGTGGAGAGTCTCTTTGCAATTGCTATTCTGCTTCGGCCATAAATTGTAATTTTACTTCCGAAGTAACGTCGAATTCTATGAGCTCTGTTAGACCCTAGCAACATTGGCTTTGCGTCACAGGTGCTGGATCCGGAGACGGAAGAGAGGGCCTCCGCTGAGCAGCGGCGGCGATCGATGGCCGCCTGGCACAGGCAGATGGAAAACAGAGCGCGCGAGCTGCTGGCGCTCCCGGAACCAGAACCCTTCTGGCTGCCACACATGGTCCACTCAGAACCCACTAAACTGAATCTGCGCATCCTTCAAGCTCAATACAACGAAGACAGCAGCAGTGAAGAAGAAGTAGAAGGAAACGAAGAAGATGAAGAGGAGGAGGAGGAGGAAGAAATGGATTACAAACCAGCAGGTAGCGACCGACACGGCAGAGACCAAGGCAAAGGCGGTAAAGACGACGATACAGGGCACGGCACATCGACGATGGCATATTACGTCTTCGTCTCGCACGACAGAGCCGCCACAGCAACTGAGCAGCGTCGACAATAGATACAGATCCAGCTCAGGCAAATTATTGAAATGGAGTGATCTATACTAATCAACAAGTTTTCCAATAAAAAGCACAATAACTTAGTACTAGTTTTGTTTAAATATGTATATTAATCCTAGAATTATAGTCTTCACAAAAACTTTGAAAAACACATGGGAACTAAGACCCATCAAAAGCCAAGTATAGACATTGCCATGACACAATAGACAATATTGCTTCATTCTTTTTCCATTCTTCTTGTAAATCACAGCAATCAACCTGGATAAAGCAACAGCATAAAGTTATTCGATTTTCTTTCGGATAGTCCTGTCTATTATGTTCCTTAGCAATAACATTCACCTTCTTCTTTGTGAATGAAAAGTAATATTTTTTTACTGCTTGTGCCATATTTAAAATCCTTCTGCATTTATTTTATTTTTATTTATTTAACAATCTTGTTTCACGGATCCTTGCTGAGGGGAGGTGATATGATGGTGATTGGCAGCTGTTGTTGATGTTTGAGCTCTACCACACTTGTTAATTCAACACAAGTTCCTGTCAAGAGGCTCACTGTTTTCCTTGATAACTGCATGGTATTTTATACTTGGCTGTTTTTAGCTCTGTATTGCTTCAGATGTCTGAGACAAATATCAATTTTTATTATTATTTTATATTTTTACATAATTATTATATGAACAAACAACTGTCAAATAGTGATTTGCTAAAACTAACAGCAGAATTCAATTTTTGATTGGACTCATAATCAACAACAACAATTTCAATCTACTGGCTAAGTCTAGCTGTGCATAAGTTCCTTCAGTTTCATCTTCCATCCCACCACCTATCAACTACCACCTTAGTCCACTCCGCTCCTCTCTTTTATACACACTCCTCCATTCCTCTCAGTTTCCTATCCTTTGGTCTTCCTCTGTGTCGTTTAAATTGAATCTTCACTTCAAGAATGCTCCTCAGTATTCTGGGTTCATCCATTCTCTTAACATGCCCATACCATTTTTGTCCATCCTTCTCTATCATTTCCTTTACAGGTTCCTCTTTAACACATTCTCTAATTGATCCATTCCTTGTCTGCTCTTTCTTGTAACATCTATCCTGCTTCTTAGAAATTTCACTTTTCTTGTATCCTACTAATATCTCAATTCTTGAGTGCCCAGGTTTCTGCACTGCTTGTGAGATAGATTATACTCTAACGTTTTGTGGAACAACCTTGATACATTACATGATTCTGTCTCTTCTTAAAAATGTCTCTCCCTGGCTTTCTCTTTCACTTCATCATTACTTCCTCTTTTATCAAAATACTTCCCTGTGATTTGAAACAATTCACCTTACTGTTCTCCTGACCTCATAGGTCTCCCAATTATCATCTTCTTCTTTCTAACCGAAAATGTTGGGTGAGCGATTAATGTTCTGGCCTCCCATTCAGGAGGACAATGGTTTGAATCCATGTCTGGGCATCCAGATTTGGGTTTTCTATGGTTTCCTCAAATCGCTCCAGGTGAACACTGGGAAGCTTCATTCAAAAGGCCATGGCCGATGACTCAGACAAAATCCATTTTTAGTATTCCTTGATATTTTTACATAATTATTAAAGGAACAAACAACTATCTATCAGCAAATTTTCAATTTTTCATTGGACTCATAATCAACTACATGTACTGGCTGGATCTGGTCTCTTCTTCAATCCCACCACCTTTCCATTACCACCTTAGTCCAGCCGTCTCTTCTCTTCTGTACACACTCCTCCACATCTCTCGGCTTCCTATCCTCTGTCGTTTACTTGTCCTGTTCCTTGTCCCCACTCCTATCCCTCCTCTAATGACCTTGATGTCGACTGGGTGTAAAGCGGTCTGGTAGCTCAGTGGCTAAGGTGCTTGCTTTCAAACCTTTCGCTGCTCTGGTCCCGGGTTCGAATCCCGGCAGGCGCAGGAATTTTGAGAGTTGTGTTTGGTCTTATGCCAGGATGCTCCGTAGTTAGGATTCCACGTTAAACTGTAGGTCCCAGAGGAAAGGAACTGGCCGTCCTACCTGTGACACAATGGCTTAGTATGCCTCCTTCAGGAGGATCCAACCAACCTTCGGACTAAGTTAAGTTAAAAAAAAATAATAATAAAAAATTCTTCTTTCTGGGTGTTAGCATATACTCACTTTTATTTCAATTTTTTACCATATTCATGTTCATTGTCTGTACATATGTAAAAAAAAAAAAAATAAAAAAAAATCTTCTTTCTGATTGTTAGCATATACTCACTTTTATTTCAATTTTGTACCATATTCATGTTCATTGTCTGTCCATACGTGCAGCTGCAAATAAATTTCCCTTTCACCACTGCTCCAGTTCACCAATTTATCTGCAAAAGACATCACCTTTAAGTTTTCCTCTCCCATCTTCACTGCCACCTTTTTTTTTTTTTAATTTAATTGCAATGGAGCACAGGCTCCGGTGGCAACAATCCCTACACACCCAACCTATCCTGCACTCACCTACATTTGCCCTCTACAAATTTTAACTTTAATTCTTTTAACGTTTTCGGTAAGTTATTCATCATTCCCTTCGGTAACTCATTCCAATCCCTGACACCCTTACCTAAAAAAGAAAATCTTCCCACACCCTTGTGCCTGAAACCGAGTGCCAACTTGTGGTCATGATCATATTTTCCCCTACATGAACTACTTTTCATACCTACTGCAATATCTTTACATGCCTCATCGCCAGTTACTGATTGCATTCTGCGATAATTTCCAGAAACAAATCTTTTCACCTTCTCCAACTCCTGTATTTGATACTCAAAATGTGGGTCCCATACTACACTACCATATTCAAGCAATGGTCTGACCAAAGTTTTGTAACCCAATTCCTTTACTTCTCTCATGAATTCCCTCATCACTCTCTACAACAAGTGCAGGATTTTGAAACCTCTTCCTATCACCTGTCCAATGTGTCCTGCCCAGTTAAGCTTGTTATCAAATGTAATGCCATGATATTTGCATTTCAAGTCTTCAGCAAGCAATTCTTTCCCCACCTTATATTCATAATTAACCTTTTGTTATTTATTTGTGTATCTAATAACCTGACTCTTCTTTGCATTTATCTTCATTCCATGTTTACCAACCCAATTAGATATCCTGTCCAGATCACCCTGCATCTGTTTACAATCCTCTATCGTTTTGATTCTTTTATACAGCATTATGTCATCTGCCAACAATCTAATTTCAGATAGTGAACAGTCAACACAATTATTCATTAGAATAATGAATAGCAATGGTCCCAGTATGCTACCCTGAGGCACTCCCATTTTTACTCACCTTCTCCATTACATAATCAATAATTATTATGAAAAATAGTGGCAAGAGGGTACTTCTTTTGCTCATTTCTTTGCTTCAGCCAATTTGTTATTTCTTCTCCTGTTTTCACACAGCTCACAATTCCCTGGTAGAATTCTGTCATTGGATTAGGGAACTCTAATCCAGTTTCCAGCAAATGGAATATAATTTTCTCATACATGCATTACAAAATGCCAGAAAAAAGTTTTTATTTTAGAAAAATTAGAAACTCCCTAGTTGTCAAAAAGTATCTTGAAATATGATGTGACAATAAATTTTGTAAAAAATAATGAGACTGTAATACTTCATTTATAAGACAATACAAACTTGATTTTTAAAAATAATAATTGTAGGTCCTGTTGCTTGTTTAAAAAGCAATTAGCAAATCCACTATTATTTTTTAGACTTCACTTACAGGGTAGGGGAAGCAGTCGAAGGTTATGTCTAAAAGCAGTAGCAGTGTTCAATCTTTGTCATACATTCATCATTACACAAAATATCATTAAAGACAACAAAGTATCAGCTGAAGAATATTAAACGTTCTGTCCAGAACAGTTAAGAGGCTTGATCATTTGTGAAGATGATTAAATGATTGATATGACCATATCAACTTTAATAAAATCAACTCCCACCCAAAAATTAATTTTGTAACAAATTCAATGGTACGTTTTATTATTATTATTATTATTATTTGATGAAACTGCTGCAAAATGCTGATATTATATGGTTTGTAGTTTATTTTTAAATACATCTGCTTATGATGGCAGCTGTAAAAAGATATAAAAGTCTTATAATCAATGGTATATCTACTAATAACTAAAATTATGTAAACTGAATTTTAATTTACCAAAAATGTAATTCAAAAACTCAAACTGAATAATATGTATTTGGTAATTAATTTTCCCACTATCACGTGTTTCTTGAAGATTTTAGAGATATTGCTATTAAAGTTTAAGTCTGTTTTGGTACTTTACAGCTTCAAGTTCATCTAGAGTAATAAAATGTATAATCATATTTGTTACATGATATTAATATTTGAAACATTATTATACATATATATTTGTCATATAATTATCATAAGACATTAATAATTAATTCTGTGTAAAAGATGACATCATAAACAATTGATGGATGTTACAGCTTAATCAGTAGAAGGATTTGGTAGGAACAATAGAGCAGCAGTAGCAAAATGGAAAAAAGTGGGAAGAATAAATTAAATACAAGAGAAGAAAATAATAGTAACAAAAAGACAAAGTTATTCATAGAAACTTTCAAAAGAAATCAATACCTCAAATATCAAGAAGAGAGATGGAGAGCTTGGTAATGTAACAAATTTAAATCTACTTTTGTAAGCAGTACAGGAAGTATCTGATACTGTGAAGGAATCGAAGAGTTCTTTCTTTTTCTTTCCGATTAAGGCCTATTGGGAACACATTTCAATTTCTATTCTTCATCCTTTGTTGTTGTTTTTTCTTCCTTTTAATCCAATATTCTTTCATCATTTCTCTATGTTTCTTCCTTCTCTCCTCAGATCACTTTGGAGCAGATTTCTTTACTCTTCTGCCTTGGAATCCTTCCAGACTTAATATCTTCTTTCTAAAGATCTTTTCCATAATTACCTCTTATCTTATCTTATTTCTTTCCAAATCTTTCTTAACCTCTTGAATCTGGCTGGTTGTTGTTTTTTCCTCCAAAGGTAATTGAATACCTTTTTTGTTAGTCTATTATCATTCATTCTGTAGGTATGTCCAGAAAGGGTAATCTGGTTTCACAACCGAATTGTAGTGCCTTATTTAAAGATTTTTTGATAAGCACTTTTTGTTATAAATTTTTTTAGTGATACAATATACTCATTCCATCCTGTGTATGCTTTCTTCTATAGCGAATTTATCTACTTCATTTTCTTTAATTATTTGACTCCTTTATCTTTTTTATTCATTTGCTTATGACTTTATGCCTCATTGACCTTGAGATTATTAGAGGTGGATAAAGACTAGGGGCAAGGAACTTTAAGGAATTCAGACATGGCTTTTGAAGGAACTATCCTGACATTCGGCTGTAATGATTTGGGAAAACCCAAATCTGGATGACCAAACAGGGATTTAAACCCTCATCCTTCTGAAAGTGAGGCTACGGCATTACTACTCACCCTCCATGCTTGGCAGCAGGTTCCTTGGTAGATAGAAAGATACATTCACTTTGATCCCATGTGAAAACAGTCTCATGTATATGAGATAAGATATTTATTGATCCATTTAGTCAATTTATAGTACAGGTGTGCATTTAACATTGGATAAGTCATTTTGATGATTAGATGTTACATATAATTATGGGGTGATGGGGGTTTATACAGATGACTGATAATACAATTACAAAACAAGTATACATGAAGGGAATTTAACAATACAATAGTAGATGAAAACAAAATTTCAGAAATCCAAAAACACATTTTTTATGAGCACATATATTCTCATAACAGAATAAAAACTGTGGCTCACTAGATATGCCTTCAGTTTTATTTTAAATGAGCTCAGGAAGCATTTTTTACTTCTGTTATTTTATTATAGTGTTAGTTCTGAATTTAAAATACTTTTTTGATGTGTAGAACACACAGTTATTAACAAAATCAATAATATTATCAACAACAGATTATTATTAGTTACATAAAAACATTATTTATAATGAATTTCTATTGTAATCTACAAAATACATACTGGCTAATATTAGTTAATATATTTATGTGCAATTTCTATGTAATGTATTGCTTCACTTGTAAATGGTTTTAACACAAAGAAAAACTGTACACTACTTTAGTAATTATGAACAACTTGGTCACATGCCACATCACATTCAAGTATAATATTTTCTTAGTTATCAAATTCCAAGAAGGAACTTCTTTTGCAGAGTAAAATGATTTCTGAAGAAAAACTCTTTCAGTTTTGATTTAAAGTATTTAGGCTTTTGTAGATAATGTTTTATTTCTTGTGTTAAGACATTGAATAAAGATGTTCCAGTGACAGTTATCCATTTCTGTATAATTGATAACTTACTTGTAATCTAAGTCAATATTATATTTATGCCTACTATTATAGCTAATAATGTCAGCATTAAGATTGAAGTGTTCACACTTAAAAAGATAGTAGGGAGCAGGGGCGTAGCTACTATGGGGCTAGGCGGTGCAGTGCACCGGGGCCCTCACGCTCAGGGGGCCCCCAAGCATACCTCAAGGGGCCCCAAAGCGCACCTCAAGGGGCCTTCAAGCGCAGTTTAGAGGGCCCCACGAGCCTTCACGGCAAACTGGCGACCTTTTTTTTTTTTTTTTTTAGCTCTACCGTCGCCTAAGGGGCCCCTGAGAGTACAAGAGCCCCTCACTAAGGGCCCTCGCTGTGCTCAGGGGGGCCCCAACCACTGCTCAGGGGCCCCTAAAGAATAATTCAAGGGCCCTCATCCTCAGTTCAGGGGGCCCCTACCAGCACACAAAGCAAAAAAAAAGGTCGCCCGTCTGACCTGAGGGCCCAAAATAAATTTTTTGCACCGGGGCCCTTGTTGACCTAGCGACGCCACTGGTAGGGAGTATATTCAAAGATTTCTAAATCAATTTTTTAAGAAGTTATTGAATGTGTGTTTTCCAGTTCAACCAGTTGTGAATGTACACACCCAGGAATTTTGTGAAACTGCTTTCACTGATTGCTTTTGTTTCAGATATCACATTACAGCTGCCCTTAATTTAATTTTATAAGAAGTTGAAATAATTGTGCCTTTTCTATATTAAATATTAATTTACTAGTAATGGTCCACCTCTTAATTTTTCTTAGAGCATCAATTCCTTTGTTTTCAAGATTTTCTACTGACGTGAGTATCATTTTGAAAAAAGCACCAAGCATTCACTTCGACCTAATATGTCATTGATATAAATTAGAAATAGCAGAGGGCCAAGAACTGAACCCTAGGACCACCACATTTAACTATTCCACATTATGAGTTTATAAATTTTCCTGTATTAACATCTTTCAAGGATATGAATTGCTTTCTATTTTCCAAATATGATTTAAACCAAAGTCCTAGCCTATCACCAATTTACCTAGGAGAATTCCATGGTCAACATAATCAAAGGACCTAGCCAGATCACCCAACAGTCCTAGGAACTTTAATTTTTTTACATTTTGCTTCTAATATGTAGTTCTCATTCTTTGGATTTTCAGCCTTTTTCTAAATCGTTTGGTTCTTAGCTGCTTGAATGGGTCAGGTAAGTTACATTCTTCAAAAGAACTATTAAAAATGTGACTGGTAACTCTGCTAATGCTAGTGGTATATGGTTTCAGTATATGGGTGGAAACATCATCGTAACCAAATGACTTTTTAATTTTTCAGGGTTTTAATAATATTCTCTATTTCAATTAGGCCAGTGAGAAATAAAAACATAGATGTTGTTGTTCGTAACAAGGATATAAGTATTGTCACAGCACCTGTGTTACCCATATTTTTTTTTTTTTTTTTTCAGCAACTGTTAAAATTAAACTAAGGAAAAAGGAAACTGCTTTAGTCAATATAATTACAAGGGAAGGCAAAATGACTCATTACTCACCAAAGTTGAAGGCAGCGACGAGAGAAGAACATATATAACGAACACACAGCAACTGTTAAGAATCAGTTATTTAAAGAACATTGTATGGGTGAAGACTCATTTAAAATTTTATTGTTAATGCTTAAAGTAATAGGTGTACATTCAATTGATAAAACAATGGTTCCAAACACTTTATATTTGAGCATTGTGATCTATGTGAACTCTTAATCTCACTGTTTAAAGCCAAATGCTTGTCTTCTCAAATTACTTTGGTTAAAATTCTACAATAAGTTTTGTAGTGCCTTCTAAGAAGCACACTATCAGTCTTCCTGTCTTCTTCATACAGTTTTCTTTATGCCTGCAAGATGTTTTAATACTACCATTATGCAATTCTTGTTTACTCGTTTATGACCCACTGGAGATATTCTTGAAGGGGGTCACATGTCATAAATTTCTAGAAACCTCTGATGAAAATATCTGAATTTATTGTTTACTCCTTTTATTTTAAACTTAGTGCTCCAGTTCTCAGTCAGAAGATCATTTTTTAACAGTTTTAATGACTTGTTCTTCAGTGGCCTAACTTTGATAAATCCTTTTTTGGAGTTATTTTAATTTCCCAGTGTATACAAAGTAATCATTTGAGCATTGTGGTCTTATAAGTCATTTTCGATTTTCCTCTGTAAAATCTTTACCTATAATGATGCTACAATATTTTTGTATTGTAGTTGGTAAATTTACAGCATGACAGAGATTGAATGATCTGAGCGTTCCTAGAAGACAATCTGTCTGGTAACATTCTACAGCAAAATTTATAGATGAAACTAGCTAAGTGAGTTCATTTGTATAACACTACATTTCAATGGCCACATTCTCTGCCGCCATTGTCAAGTGACAGTCACTCGGCTAGTTTCCAAAGAAAATTTCATCTACATACAATGCCGAGTGGGAGCTGTATAAACTGTCGGCACTATAAAATAGTTTTTATCTAATTCAGACTGTATTGCACAACATTCAAAGTCTTGTTATATTCAGTATACATATTTTATTGTTTCCTTCAGCTATACAGGCTATTTAGATATTTCTAAGTTTATAGGATGCCTTATATATATGAGATAATAGACTTAATTAATTCATTATCTTCTTAGAACAGCAAGTTTACAAAATACATTAGCATGACAATAATAATTTTACATAAAACATTGTATACATTATAATAGCAGGTTTGCATAATACATTATATGCATTAAAATGGCATATTATATAATAAACAGATTAAGATAATCGGTTAACAGAATACATTATACCTGTATACATTAAGGTATAAAGTTTCCATCATTCAATTTATATATTTGAATAATCTGATAAAATTGTTACAATTGTTCTTACCATTATTAAACTTTTTCAGTTCCACTTTAATTTGTCACAAAAATGTGTGGGTGAGGAAGATTTTATATTTGTTTCTTTTGCTAGTGGGATTCCAACGTTTGTAGATACATGCTAACCCATCTGAATCAATGTCTGTCAGGGAATGAATTACTTTGAAAACAGCAAAATGGTTTTCAGAAATGATACTTACAATAATCTCAGTTAGTAGACTGTGTGTGAGATATAGATGAAATGGCCAAGGAAGCCCAAGTTGATAGCTTAGCACTAGATCTCTCCTAAGAATTTGACAGAGGGAACCTTAACATGGCATTAAATAAAGTGAAAATCATAGGAGAGGATGGGAAAGTGACATGCTGGGTGGAAGAATTCTTAAAAGGTAAAAATCAAAGAGTTAGGGTGGGAAATGCAGTATAAAAATAGCTGGAATTAAATACTGGAGTGCCACATGGTAGTGCAACAAGAACATTTATTACTCTAGTGGATGATTATTATTCTAGTGAATGATTGTGTTGATGGTTTGCAGTCAGGATTTAGATTGTTTGCAGATGACATAATGTTATAAATATTTTGTTAAATGGACGGAACTACATACAGGTATGGGAGGATCTGGAAATGATATCTTTCTGAGTGGTTAGACATGGAATGAAAATAATTGCCAAGAAGAGTCAGATCACTACATATGCAGATAAAAAAGTAAAAAATTTCTATGATTACACCATATGGAAGGAGTTGCTTGTTAAAAATTGTGACTGTAAATATCTGGGCATAATATTTGATAGCAATCTCCATTGGGCAGGCAACATTGAGCAATGGCAAAAAGAGAGTTTGAAATCCTTCATTTATTGGAGAGCCTGAGCTGAAAATCTTAGTAAAACCACTGCTAGGATATGGTGGATGGTGGGGATCAGTGGCAGATCCAGGGGGGAGCGGCTAGGGGGCTGAAGCCTCCCCAAAACCACCAAGGTCACCCCCCTCCAAACCAAATCCTAATGACCATTAGAGGCAGGAAATAACTGGGGAAAAGGAAAGGGAAGGAATTTGGCCATGGCCTTTTGAAGGAAGCATCTCACCATTCAACTGGAGTGATTTGGGGAAACCATCAAAAACCCAAATCTGTATGCTTCTTCCTGACTCCCTTACTTATTAATGAAAATTTATGCAGTCATTTATGCGTGAATTGGCTAAACAGTAGGCACACTGACACCAACAAGAACAATATCTGCAACTGTAAGATCTTTATCCAACAGAATGACTACCTGTACTTTCTAACACCATTTCCCTATATCTCTGAAGACAAGCAACTCTAAAGCTGGAATGGTAAAAGTGTTTAAGGAAACATACATTTGCAGTATATTTGGAATGCCCACATCAATCTCAGAACAGGTTAAAGTAAGATTCTAGCCCAAAATCAGTTTGGCATGCACAGAGTGAACTAAACCAAACCTTTATGAACTAATGCTTAACCAAGGCCCTGCAAGACAAACTCCTGGTCTGACAGAAGAGTCAGGACATCACTGGATTATGTGAGCACAGTCTATGGTAAATGTAACTAATTGATGTACAAGAGAAAAATAATATAGAAACTTCTTGTAACTGTATAAACCAACAGCAATCAATTACAATGGAATGGAATGGTCCACCACCTCTATTAAGAGACTGCAGAGGCCATTTAATGCCTACAAATATATCTTCTGTCATATTTCAAATAAATTAAACATGTTGAATGTCTCTGTACATAATTAAGTTTGTGATCATATGCATATTTATTTATTTAAATGTTTGTCTTTTGTATCCTTAAACCAAACAAAATAAATTCCTGAAATCAAGTACAAGTTTGTGCTCATCTCTCTCTTTCTGTCCACATGTTTCTCCTAATCCAGCCTGTGGAACTTTGGGCTATGGGAGCTCAACCTATAGATGCTGAAAGCAGAGATGGTGGGTATAGTGAGAAGGGTGTGAAGGATGGAAGGATGGCTGGGAGCTGATAACAGGTCATTGGGGAAAAACAGAATGAAAAAGTGAGACCGAGTGTGGTGGTGTAACGGCTAGCGTTCTGGCCTCGTATTCGGGAGGATGGCGGTTCGAATCCCCGTCCGGGCATCCAGATTTGGGTTTTCCATGGTTTCCCAAATCACTCCAGGTAAATGCTGGGATGCTTCCTTCAAATGGCCATGGCCGAATTCCTTCCCCAAAAAAAAGTGATACACTTCAGAAATTGTGGGGAAAAGTTGATTTGACCTGTTACCAGAGTCAGGAGGGAAAGAGCCTAATGTAGATGCAGGATTAGATAAGGGGCAGCAGGTCTTCATGAATAGTGGCATGCAAGAAAAGAATGGGAAGAAAAGGAGTGTACTGCTAGCCATCGGAGAGGCGAAGGCCATCTTCCGCAGGATCACTTAGGCACAAATTACCAGGCAAATAGTTTTTTTAAACCTAGTGCAACATTAGATCAAGTTATAGAGCATATATGTTCACTTCATGAGAGTTTCATTACGGACACTAAAGTAGTTATAGTGGGAATTGTGGGAAATAGTATTGATAGAAATGCGAGTTATAGTATAGAAAGTGACATGAGGAAGGTGGTGAGAGAGGCACAAGCACACACCATACCAGGGCTGAATCTATCCTGGTGCTAAGTCACAACGACCAGCCACAACTGAACCACACAATGAGGTGGGTAAACATGGAAATGGAGGTGTTACTGGGGAAAGGCCTTAATTCTGTCTTGGGGGTTTTGCCTGTGGTCACCATTGGTAGGTGGGGTTTCACTAGATATGGCTTATGCCTAAATAGAAGAGGCAAGGGGGTACATTGTGAGTTGTTAGCTAAGGTGATGACAGGGTCAAGACTGTGACGCTTTTTGGTTAGGGGCTACTGGTGAGGGGATAGAGATAGAAAATCAAGGGGATACTGATTGTAGATCCATGATGATAAAACTCACAAATGCTCATAGAGGCAGAGCTGGGGAGGAAAACTTTAAGGCCAAAAATATCACAAAGCCAGTAATAAGAGTGTTACTGGTGAACTATACTTATATAATGTACAAAGTAATAGAATTTGCAAACCTAACAGAGATACATCAATTTCAACTAATTACAGGGGTAGAGTCTTAGTTAAAAGAAGAATTACTTGCCAATGAGGTTTTACCTGATGGTTACTGAGTTTATTGCAAAGATACTGGTGCAACTGGTTGAGGGGGATTCATACTGGTTAGCAAAGACAACTACAGTTCACCGTTATAATAATAATCCCATGTGGTCGTAATGACCGGGTGACAGGGTTTCTATTAGCTGCACATTCTGCCTCTGCCAATCCTACCAAGTACAGAAGACCTACAGTTTAATGTGGAACCTGAACCTGGAAAGAGTTCACTGGTGTTTATAGATCATTAACATGAGTTACTTGTGGTAGGTTTCTGGGATAGTAAAAAAAATCATGGTGTTTTCTGCTTACCATTGTGGAAGAATGAATGCTGATCAAGCTCTTGGGGAGAAATTGAATTCATACTCAGAGTTCAGAAGTGAGAATAGAATGCTCAATATTGGAGGGGATTTAAATTTACCAGGGGTAAATTGGAATGGAAGACTTAGGGCTTGATTGGAAGACTGTTCATGAACACCAACTATTCATGGACAGGAAGAAGTGGAGAGCGCTCGTGATCAGCACCCGGGAGACTCGAGCTGGAAAGTGATAATGATGAAACTGGATAGGAAATAAGATTAATAACACAAGGGAACAGAGATTTGCAAATACCTTAATAAAGGAAGGAAAATTTTACACAAATGGTAGAGCAGAACACATATTGACAAATCATGTTGGATATATTCCACTTACTTTTTTGAGGGATCGCACTGTTTTAATTGATGGTTCAGTACCAACATTTCGGCGCCCAACCTGGTGCCTTCATCAGGGTTTCCAGAATAGAAATGGTGTGGTTTTCACACAATTCCATCGCTGAGCTAACTGTTTTGGTTACCGGCAGCGGATGTCAACTGTTCCAGAGATCTTGTCGTTGGAGGTTTTGTGTTGCGAATGTCCACAAGTGCACATTTCCACGTTTCGCTTAAGCCATAGCCACCATCTTTATTGAAATTTTTGGGATGTTTGAAGATTTCTATTGATTCTCTTATTTTTCGTTCTAGAAGACCTTTGGGTTGTGCTATAACTTCTGTCTTCTCCCATTGAATTTTATGGTCTTCTTCTATCTGATGTTCTGCTACAGCTGATTTTGTTGTATGACTAAGTCTTGCATGATGACAATGTGATAACTACACCATTTCGATTCTGGAAACCCTGATGAAGGCTCCAGGTTGGGCGCCGAAACGTCAGTACTGAACCATCAATTTAAGCAGTGCGATCCCCGAAAAAAGTAAGTGGAATATTTAATTAATATGATGCCTGCTAAAAGTGTAAAATCATGTTGGATATCTTCACTGGCAGAGCAAGACCTAAATTTGATGTAAGCAATATAATTTTGCGAGGCCCTCTGGTGGCGCAAGTGGGCGTAATTTACAAAGATTTAAAAAATAAAAAAAAAAAACCTCAAATTTTTGATCATAAATTTAATTATCTTCTCTGTAACTAATAATATAAATTAATTTTAAAAACTGTCAGGAACTTTCAGCCTAACTGAACTCCAAAATTATCATATCATAATCCAGCTTAGACACTATATCCGCTACAATTTATTAATCTGCTGAAAGTCTTGACCCATTGTACTTCTCAATAATAATTTTTCATCAATTTTAGATTTGAAAAGCTCCTTTCAGCAGAGAATGTACTTACTGGTATTGTTAACAAAACTTGAATGACAGCCTAAATATTTGGGTAAACTACTTTTTAGGTTATTTTTCTGTTATGTTTTGAAGCAGCAGTTTTACATCTTTAAAAAAATTGAAATCATTGTTTGTAATTTTTCATATAATTCCTGAGGTTGGAAATCATTGCAGCCACCCACTCACAGTACTGTGTACATGCCATGGCAGTTATTAATATTTGCTATTGTGAAAGATTTTTTAGCGTCCTTAGTTCATAAAGAAAACAGAAATTTCCACGCACACCTTGAATACATAATGCTCACTACGGAATCAATCATGGTGCTGTAATATCCAAGAGGCCCTTTCTCAACAGGGTTCTATGGAACAAGGGTATTAAATAAATGAAACATCCTTTCTTGATGGATATATGCTTTACTAGGAAAACATGCAAAGTATTTAACAAGTAATTGATTACCCCATGACTTGTGAGAAGTTTCCTCCCTCACAGGTGTTCAAAAATGTCCTTCTCCTTGTATTAATTGTGTTCCATTCAAGTTCTACATCTCCCCACATGACTATTACCTTTTCTTTTGTTCTTCTGCTTGCAACTCATGTTTGTCAGATATGGATACCAGTGCACAGTGTCATTACAAGGAAATATGAATAACCCCACAAACTATTCCAGCTCTTCTATGGTAGATTCTGTAATTTCTTCTGTGGCATCAATGGTTTTTCTGTAATAAGGGTACCTCTCCTTTTGTCACCTGCTATCATTTGCTCACTAAATGCCTTTGTCCTACTGCTGCAGTTTATGTTCTTTTATGCTATTTGTCATCCTCTTCGCCAAGCTTCTCAAGAACACAGAGTTGCCATTCTGGTATGTTGCATTAAGCCTCTATTATAATTATAGTAAGACATATTATTTTCTATTTTTGTACGACCACACCTGTTATAAAGTCATGCAGTTTCTCTGAATGTACTGAATTTCAGCTTGAAAGCAGAACTACAGTTGTTACTGGAGAAAAGGTTGCAAACTGAAATTCTTTGTATTCTGTAATTCATGGGATCTTTTGGGTGAAAAGTACATAAAAATACTACTGCACCTATTTATTTCTAAAGCTACTGATCTGAAAATGATTTCAAATTATTAGTGATATTTAGCCCACTTAAGTTTACAGGAAGCTATAGCCATCTTTCTGGATATTATGGTTTTTGCAAAATAACTAAATGAGTGATTTTAATGAATTTGATAGTTCATTACTTAATTTTTAGTGACAAAAGTTGCAGAAAGATCTGAAAAAGATATCTAGATAAAATCAAAAGGTAGAAAAGTAAAGGTTATGATTGCTCATAAGTCAGTAAGAAATTGCTTGTTGAAGACCTAAAGTTCTTGTCTTGACATTTAAAAATAAACTCACATGACTAGGGTATATTTGGCAAGTGGCAAGGAAAACTTTCAGAATTCTGTATTCAGTGTACAGGGTGATATAGTTATGAACCACAGAAGTGAAATAATTGGGATACAACAGCTTGGTCATATGATTGCCTGAATAGCATCGGGTAGTATGTAACCCACATTACATATGTTTGTGGAAATAACCAAAGAACAGAATTAGTAACTGATATGATAAAGGAGCTGGAATGGGAGTCACTGGAAGACAGGAGGAGGGTGAAGGGGATGTTGGGAGTGGGGACTAAATAGATACAGGAGTAATGCATGGAGGGTAAGAGGTGATAGTTACCTCAAACTAGCGCTTAACTTTAGGCGTCATGGAGTGAAAAAATTTGATTTTGTGGTAAGGATGTCAGGTATTGTAATAAGTTACTTAGTAAACTGTTGAAGTATTTACTCAAAACTGAAAAAATTTTTGAGGTATATAAGCTTATGAAAAATTAAATTATTGGGGAAATTGTCATTACAATTACATTTTTCATAATGAAATGAAGGATAAAATATAACCATCATGAGGAAGCCAGCAACTACAAAAAACACAAAAGGAAACACAATAATTTGGATTAAGTCATATTTTAAGAAAAAAATAGAACAATGTGATCTAGTTTACGTGGACAACACAGCCACATGAATCATACAAAGAAGTAAGACCTGTGATAGCTGCTATGATATTGTAAAATTGTAACTATTTTGCTCTACAGTCTATGAAATGTTCCTTCTTTGGAATGCATGCTAAAAGATGAAAGAGCATCTCAACATGTAGGTCACTACTATCCTGCCATTTCCCCTGATCGAAAGATAATAAAGCTGAAGGATGACTCTGAAATCAGATTCAAAAAAAAAAAAAAAAAAGAAAGTTAGAAAAACAAAGAATAATAATCAAACATATAGTACGTAAATAATAATTATAATAATAAGTTAAAAAATAGTAAACTAAAACAAATCTTAACAACTGTAAATTGGCTAAAGTGTCATCAAGGAATCTTTACTTGTATAGGTAATTAGGTATAAACCTGTAGTGGGCCACATTCTGTTTGTCTGTTTTGAGAAAAACTGCTGAACAGAGTTTGATAGTGTTTTCATAGTTTGAAACCTTAGTATCTGACCCGAAATCTGCTGCATGTGACCTGGCGCCGGAAATCTGATCATAACCTCAACTACTTTTGGTCATATTTCGTTTAATTTCTGTAAATTCAAAGAAACAGGGCTTCTGTTTGTCCATGGGAATAGTATGGCAATTCAAGTATCTTACACTAATGATGTCTGTGAGGCTTCATTTATGAGAAATAAAAATTAAAAAAACGTAAATTTAAAATTTTGTGAATTACACAGTTGAAGAAGAAAAAAATATAAAACAAAATAGCAAATAACTTAGACGCTCGCGGGCAGATGGCTCGTGCCATTTCACTAATATTATTTTTATCTTATCTTAATCGTATCTTTAATGTGCCTGATTATTATGGATTTTTCTTACGTCTATGAAACTTGATACCTGATCAGATATAAGCTAAACAATTTACAGTAGTAAGTAGTAGGTAACAATGGGACATGATCACTTGATATCAGATGGCAAAATAGTAGGGAATAGAATCCGTATCTAATGGAAACAATGTTTAATGGAAAATTTAAATCAAACCTTTCGCAAAACTGAAGAAACTCCCAAAATAAGGAAGTAGCTAGGACCGAGTAAATTTCTTACACAACGTTTATGGTTTTTTCATGCTTGATTTTAACAATACCAACAAAACTACGGGAAAGACTAAATTATAAATAAGTGAGAATCATGTGGCAAAATGGGCAAAAATCAAATTAGCAGCTAGTAACAGATGTCATGTCCTTTCAAAGAATTTCAAAAGATGACTGGAAGAAAATAAAAATTGTAAAATTATAAACGCCAACTTGGTTATTGTTTAAAATGATTAACAGATAATCAGTTCCCCTGCAGGGGCCTGGTACGTAAGTGCCAGGTACGGGTTTGGCGAACCCGCGATGCCCGAGCTGGAAACTTGTGAGCGCCGCAAGTTTCCCACACCGTAATCTCCTACCATGCTTCAACGACCACCGTAGGGCGTGGTGGTGGAACGTTGTATGCCTAGGAGAACGGGGATCTTGGCTTCATCGCCTGGATCGCGAGGACGGAAGAAACCTCTATATAAAAAAAAACAACCTCAAGGTCAGACACGTGTCGAGGAGGCGAATGGGTGATGAGGGAAATCACTCGCTAACGTGCAACCTCAGGGGCACCTGCGCACCCCTGTTGTATTAGCGCTTCTTTTTAAACTGGTTTTACTCGTGGGACCAAAACGAAGTCATCCAAAAAAACCACAAAACCCTGCGGTACGGGTGTGCCGCAGGCTAAACCCAATACACCCAGTACTAAGAAGCGGGCCAGGGTTGATAGCCCTCCTGTTTCAAAGAGTCAAAGTCACGGGAAAGTCTGTTCGATACCGAACGCTTTCGTTGTAATGGAGAGGGTAGTGGAGACATTTGAAAAAGTGTCCCCTTTTTACATTAATAAAGGGTTGGAAGGATTGGTTGGAACCAGTTAAAAAGCTGAGGAACGGGACGCTGCTGCTGGAAACAACCACCAGTAGACAGGCATCCCAGTTCCTTAATTGCGAGAAGGTCGGGGAGTTCGATGTTAAACCCTAAATTGTAATAAAGGTGTTGTTACCTGCTGGGACATTATGGATTCAGGGACCGAGGAACTGGTTAAGGAGTGGGAAGATCAGCAAGTGGTCGAGGTGTGTCAGATTACATGGAGGGTAAATGGCAGTCTTGAAAAGACTGCCACCTTCGTCCTGACATTTGACACTCCAGTGTTGTCCAAGTGTATTAAAGCTGGCTACATTAACTTGAACATCCGTCCGTATGTTCCGGACCCAATGCGCTGCTTCCAGTGCCAGAGGTTCGGACATACGACGGCGTCATGCGAGGGCAACCCCACCTGTGGTAGATGCGGCAAGGGGGCACATGAGCCGGGTGTCAGTTGCACGCTCCCACAGGTGTGCATCAACTGCTCTGGGTCGCACCCTGCCTGGAGTAGGGAGTGTCAAGTGTATCTTGAAGAGCGCAAGATACAGGAGTTAAAGACCAAAGAGCGGATACCGCATGGAGAAGTAAAGAAGAAGGCGAAATCGCTCGCCGCTCCAATTTTTGGAAGTAGCTTTGCTAAAATGGTCTCAACTCCCATCAGGAAAGAAAGTGTTGCTATGGAGACATCCTTTGCAGACATGGGCACAAGCACTACGTGCTCATGTCAGTGCAAGTGTGGTGCAAAATCCACGAAGGTCATGACACCTAGGACCGCGGATGTTGCTAGTAACACATCTGCAACCTCGACCACTCCAGCAGTAGTAACAAAGTCTCCACCAGCATCAAATATAGCAGTTAAATTATATCCACCTCCTATTCCACCACGTTCTGTTGAAGTGGTTAGCGATACCACTTGCTACCAGTGGAAACAGAAGTGACCAAAAGATCCGACGTATAAAGTTTAGACAGACTGATCTGACCCAGTTTGTTAAGTCCCCCTCTTCTTCTCCTCCAAGACCGCCCAGCAGTAGGGAGAGTAAGGGGAAGAGGCATAGGAAGAAGAAGAAAAAGGATGGGGAGGATTTTGAGGAGTCCTCTGGGTCGGAGATGTCTGTTTCCGCTTCCGGGCAGGAAACTGAGATGCTGGTGGACGAGTCTGGTCCCGTTCCTCAGCAGGAAGTGACCTAAGACCCACTCGTACCGGGGCAGGTGAGGTTAAATAGGTAAGGATGGCTCCCATACTTCAGTGGAATACTAACGGTTTTACAGCTCACAAAGAGGAGTTACACTTCTTAGCACGGTCTGATCCTTTGTGTCTCTGCCTCCAAGAGACACATTTCAGACCAACACACCAACCTGTGCTAAGAGGATATGATGTGTGCCGTAAGGACGATACCGAGGGTGATCGAGCGAAGGGGAGAGTGGTGGTGTTTGTCCGAAACACTGTCCATTCCGAACCTGTCGCTCTCACCTCTGATCTACAAGCAGTGCCAGTGAGGATACACGGTCCTATTAAACTGACCGTATGCTCCATTTATCTACCACCAAATGCGCCCGTCTAATATGACGATCTTGTCGGTTTATTGCGGCAGCTCACACGGCCATTCCTCCTCCTAGGAGACTTCAATGAACATAGTGCGTTGTGGGGTTCTAACGCCGAGAGCCCCAGAGGCCGAGTGGTTGGTAGATTAATGGAGCAGGAGAACGTCTGTATCCTGAATACAGGACAAATGACCCACTTCACCACTGCTTCCGGTTCGTCCTCTGCCATTGACCTTTCGTTGTGCTCTCCTTCAATCGCAGACTCCGTGCATTGGGAGGTGGATCGCGACCTTCATGGTAGCGACCACTTCCCTATTTGGATGCACGTTGAGTGTGAGCGAGGGGGGGGCAATAACCGACGCAAATGGAACGTCAGTAATGCAGATTGACAGCTCTTCTGCCGTTCCGTATCACTGGAACCCTGTCAGAGTATACAGGACAAGGTGAATCACTTCACTGAAGTGATTAACAGTGCAGCTGACGTTTCCATGCCGATTAGCTCCGGAACGCTGCGAAGGACGCCCGTCCCCTGGTGGAACAACGAATTTCGTTCCTCTATCCAGGGTCGTAGACGGGCGTTGCATCGCTTTAGGTTGTACCCAACACCAGACAACCTGGCAGTGTTCTGTATTGCCAGAGCTAAGGCGCGTCGAGTTATTAAGGAGAGCAAGAAAAGGTCATGGCAGAACTTTGTGAGGTGAGCACTATAAATCGTTCCACGAGTTCATCAAAAGTATGGTAGTCAATCCGCCGTATATCTGGAAGGTACTCTCGCACACCAGTATCTGGTTTACTGGATCAGGGACGTGTAGTTACTGACGAACAAAGCATAGCTCAGCTGTTGGCAGAGAACTTATCTGCCATCACCTCCTCTGCCAATTTCGATCCTCGGTTCCAGCAACGTAGGATTCCTGCCGACAGGTGCGTGCTGTGCTTCGATTCGTCGGGTACAGATTCATATACCAGCCCATTTTCATCTTGGGAGCTGGAGTCGGCCTTAAACAGTGCTAACGACACCGCCCCAGGGCCTGATATGATCCAGTACAAGATGCTGAGGCATCTTAGTGAAGATGCTAAAGAGTACCTTTCAGATATTTTTAATCATATTTGGACCTTAGGACACTTCCCCGACTCGTGGAAAGAAGCAACGCTTATCCCTATTTTAAAGCCTGGTAAGGACAAGATGTTGGCAGGTAGCTATCGTAGCATCGCCCTTACGAGCTGCGTGGGCAAGACACTGGAGAGGATGGTCAATCGCCACCTCATCTGGTGTCTTGAATCCCGCAATCTGTTGAGCCGCTTTCAGTGCGGATTTAGAAAGTCCCGTTCCACCTTGAACAACCTGATCCTGCTGGAGGCGGCAGTACAAGATGCGTTTATCCGCAGCCAGCATCTTGAGGGTGTCTTTTTTGATACTGAAAAGGCCTATGATACTACCTGGAGGCATGTTATTTTAAAGCAATTACATGATTGGGGTTTCAGGGGTAACCTGCCCGTTTTTTAAAATCATTTTTATGTGGTCGTTGCTTCCGGTACCGAGTCGGTAGTGAAGTGTCAGATCTTTTTATTCAGGAAAACGGTGTTCCTCAAGGGTCAGTTTTAAGTGTCACACTTTTTGCCATAACAATAAATAGCATTTCATTCGTTATAAGGAGGCCCATCCGGTACTCCTTATATGTTAACGACTTTTTAATTTTTATTGCATCGTCGAGCCTGAGAAGCACTGAACGACAGCTGGAAGTCACGCTGAACAGGCTGGACGAATAGTCAGTGCACACTGGCTTCCATTTCTCTGCTGAGAAAACCCGGTGTCTACTTTTTAGTCGCAGTAGAAGTCTTTTAGCAGAACCTCATCTCACCTTGAGGAGCACCGTTTTAAGTTTTATTGAAACTGTTAGATTTCTGGGCCTCATTTTCGACAGTAGGCTTACATGGCTGCCACATCTCAATGATGTTAAAGGCAGAGCCATGAAAGCCCTTAATGTTTTAAAATGTCTGTGTGTCAGGTCGTGGGGCGCTGACCGCTCCTGCCTGCTACAGTTTTATAGAGCCTTTGTACAGTCGCGGTTGGAGTCTATGGTTCGGCACGGGACAGTTATCTCCGTATACTGGATAGTGTCCACCATGCAGGAATTCGTCTCGCCACAGGTGCATACCGCACCAGTCCTATACCCAGCATTTGCGCTGAGTCTGGCGAGCCGCCGCTCTCCATCCGACATGGTGCGACACTATATGCATATTGCTGCAACTCCTGGCAGTCCCGTGTACGACGTAGTTATTCACCCTAATTATGAACGGTTTTACACCAACCGCCAAAGAGCAACCAGACCGTTCAGCTACCATACAAAGGCTATTTTAGAGGAATATGGGTTTGAGATGCCCTCTCTTATTCACCAGGGTTGGAGAAAATCTCCTCCCTGGCTTTTAAAGAGCCCCAGAATGATTTTAGACCTATCACGGTACAGTAAGCTGTTTACCGCTGACATGGTATTTATCAGTCTTTTTAGTGATGTTTTAAATCAGTTTCACGATTTTACCCCGGTGTATACGGATTGGTCTAAGCAGGCTAACGAAGTAAGTTGCTCAGTAGTGTTCCCTCGAGTGACTTACACATTCAAGCTAAACAGCATGTGCAGCGTATACACTGAAGAGTGTTATGCCTTGTTAAAGTCGCTCCAGCATATGAAAGTAAGTAGGGGCCTAAAATATATCATATGCTGTGATTCCCTCAGCTGCATCCAGGCCTTGGGAAGCATGTACCCAGCCGATCGTCTTGTCCAGGACATACAGGACACCCTCCAATCCCTACAATCTTCTGGAAAGGAGGTCGTATTCTGCTGGGTACCCCGTCATGTGGGAATTAGAGGGAACGAGGCAGCTGATGTAGCTGCCAAGTTAGCCTGCAAGAAGGTCAGAACTGACTTTGATCCGGTCCCAAAGTCTGACCTTGCCTCGGCGGGGAAAAGATTTGTCCTTGACATTTGGCAGAGGCAGTGGCTGGAGGTAGAGCATAATAAGCTCCGGCTGGTAAAACCAACCGTTCAGCCGTGGAGCAGATCCTTCCAGCGGGCGAGGAGAGATGAGGTTCTCCTTACTCGCCTCCGTATAGGGCACTGTCCTCTCACGCACAGCTTTCTTCTCCGGCGGGAGGACCCACAGGAATGTGATGCTTGTGGCGTACCTTTGACGGTACGCCACATTTTATTGGACCGTGTACTGTTTTTAGACTTAAGGGCAGACGTTGGCTTGGCCAACGTCTGCCCTTATTTTAAACAATGAGACCAGCAGCGTGGCGAGTGTCTTAAAATTTTGTGTTTTGTCCGGTCTAGTGCTAAAATTTTAGGCAGATCGACCTAGTTTTAAGATGGATGTGTGGCCTCTTTACAGCCACCCTTCCATGTGTACTGTCTATATTTTTTATATGGTTATAATTGCTGTCTCGCTGGTCATTATACAGCCAGCGAGACATGTAGTGGTTTTTAATTGTTCTGCGAACCCACTTGGCCCCTCTACAGCCATCCAGGTGTTCTGCAGCCTTAGGTCGTGGTGGCCCCTTTAAAGCTACGTTTTATTTTTGTGATTTATTTTATTTGCTGTCTTCATGGCTGACCCTTTTACAGTCGACCATGCAGACAGTATTTTAGTATATTTTTCAGCCACAGTTATAGCTGGTAATCGGTAGGGCGCAAATGACCTCTATGTCGACGCGGCTTAAAACAACAACAACAACAATGATAATCAGTTCACCCAAAATAAATTCTCAACGCAGAATACGATACACCGGAGGTAAAAAATGTGATCTAAAGCGTAAGAATCACCACATTCCTTCTCTTAAAAATGTTAAACATGACTAAGTGGGTAATGCCTTGCATGAAGTTAGATGAGTAACGTTCTAAATCACCTCACTGACTGGAAGGAGCTACTCCAAAGTTGTACGGCCGCTTTGTTAGTTTCCATTTAGAGGCGTTGACTGTGACAACCATCGTATATACTACATTTCAACAACGATGTAAGTCGTCTTTACTAACAGCCGAATCCACGGCGTCATTTGACTGGTACTCACATAACCGAAGATCAACCAATACGAGATGTTATTCACGAAGGATTGAAGGAAATATTACAGTTGGTTCACGAATATTCTAGATTCCAGAACTGTCGGGTGCTAACTGTCCACTGTATGACTGATATTTGGTGGATTACAACAAGTGATGAACTTTGAATCTCGCTAGTGGGATAACCTGCTGTCGCAACGCTGCACTGTAGTCGAGGTGATTAGAGCCGGGGCAGTACTGGGGACAAGGAAGGGGAAGCAATTCAGCTACGGCCTTACCAAAGAAACCATTCTGGTATTTGCCTAGAGTATTTTCACGAAACCGTGGAAAACCGAAATCTGTATGACTGGACAGTGATTGGAACCCGTGTCCTCCCTAATGCGACGCCACTGCGTTACCAATCACCGAGCATGCTCGCTCTGAATGATTAGCTAAATGAAAGACTACAGTGAAACTAGTTATTTCAGCAGCTTAGGTCGTCAGTTTGAACAGAGACGAATGCGTAATGCTCTTTTATAATGTATCAAAAATAAATTTATAAGCGCTCTGTTTGCCTTACACTGCTGCAGCGAAGAAAACGAGAGCGCAGCTAATTTACTAAGCCTTACCTTTTGTTCCTTCTTAAGCGACCATCCGAATGGTGTTAGGGTGAGAGAGGGGAATCTTAGTTTAGCTGCCTGAACAGTAAGGAAGATAGAAACCACTTTATAAAAGGATGATCAAACTCGATGTGAGTTACTTGACAAGGAGTCAAATTGTTGGTGAGCCAAACTTTTTTTATGGAGCTCTGGCTCTGGGCCGTATGGAAAAAAATTATCTGTTGTCACAACTAAAGTTTTGGTAACGGATACTGGAGTTCCATGTCACTTCACTCATAGTTCCATTCTATTCGAGTGACCAACAATGAGTGCCGAAATAAATTAAAAGAATAAAACTCATTCTACTAACGGTAGTATGGATATAACACAAAAAAGGGCCAATGTTTACAACCCACCAGCATCCTTAAAGGAAAACAATGATGGGAAGACGTGGTTTTCAGAAAAGTGTTTCTTTTATGCATATAAATAAATCATATTCTCTTCATCTTCTAAAGGTTAGGACGTTATTGCTTAAGACTTTAAAAAAACTTGAAGAGACTGAGGGACGAAATGTTGCTGCTGGAGCCAGCCTAAGATACAAACAGCAGCGATGCTAAACCTTTTTTCTTCCTGGGCCGCATAAGCACTGTAGCTATATAACGATGGGCCGCAGTAACCTAAAATACAATAATACTCCACATTTAAAATTAAGCATTTATTTTAACTTTAATGGAATTATTGATGTTGTTAAATTTTTTTAAAAAAAATTGGGCTTATAGTTGCTTGGATTCTGCCCAAGAGGAAAGGGTTGGCGGGCCGCAGGTTGAGTATCAATCAATGGTCTAGAGTGGGAAGTTCTGGGATATTAAAATTCCATAAACAGCTACATCGTAGCAGATAGGTGAACACCTGCTTTAAATTAATTTATTTAGAAATTGAGGAACGGCTTAGTAATTGGGATGTATAGAAAGTGGCTTAGTTCAGGGAGATTGTATGAAGCGTAAATGGCAGAATACTCGAGACTGACTTTCGACACACTATCGCTGCCGAAAGAGATCTAAGTACGATTTATCAACCTTAGAGTAAATCTGACAGAATGCATTGTTTCTATTGTCAGAAGATTGGTCATACCTTATAGCGTGCTTCAATCCGGTTTGTTTCTACCTTTGGAAAAACATATTTCACGCCTCCATAATTCCCAGCACTGAAAGCACTGGAGCAAAACAAGTGATGAACTTTGAATCTCACTAGTGGGATAACTTGCTGTCGAAACGCTGCACTGTAAGTGTATTTAATTTTTGTGTTTATGGTTTTACGCCTCTTCGTAGTCGAGGTCATTAGAACCGGGGATGATGGACGACATTCGAGAGTTTGGTTGCATTTGTTCCAAACACTGTCCACTTCGAACTTGATCCTCTCACCATGAGAAACGCAAGCAGTAGCGGTTCAAATGAATGATTTTTATATTGATTTATTACAACTTTTACAGGATAGTTCATCAGATCAGGCGATTTCCGTGACCATTTCTCCTATTAGGAGATATCAACTATCGCATAATTATGACGTTCCAGCGGTCGAAGAATCTGCTGTCTCAAGTTTCTGATAGCAATAGCAAACAATAAACACAGAGTATCTTGAAATACCTTTGCTTACTGCAGGTACACTGTTAATAGTATTAGAAGTTTTTTTCCAATAATTCAGCATCTGGTTGAGTAACACTTTTAGACGTCCTCACATCAGCTAAGAGATTTCAGTTGATACATTGAGAAGTTACGGGATTGGGACCGACCAACCAGCCCGATGCGAGTATTTCTAATAGTAGACGTGAAGACTTTGATTTGTTGAAGCACTCTTTCGCAGCATGAACTATAGATGGAAAGTCTCACCCTCACATGTCTCCAGAAATGTAATGGTAGTGAAAAACTCTTCCATTAGACGCGCTATGCTTCGTCCGTCGGTAACGATAATTTTCTGGCGCACAGTTACCGACCTATCCTGGGATTATTCGAACAGAATTTCTCCTACCTTAAGCACTGCCAGGTCTCCTAATACTTTATAGGCTCTCCGCTCAATTTGCTCACTGCTTCTGGTTTTGCGTTGTGAGATACTGACATCCGTAGCTACGCCAAGGCACAAGCTTTAGTCTTAGTGTTGGAGACGTTTGCCGAATGGACTCATCAGTGACCTGATGAATAACGTTAGTGAAATTATTTTTCTGTGAGAATTGTGCTTTTACATGTTATTGTTTTTAATGTCTGGCGGGGATACATAGCATAAGTGGCCTTATTGAATACCTGTTTAAACGGTTTTCTTCGAGTCTTGTTAGATACATGTGCAGCCAAATGGTAAAGTTATTGCTTGCATGTAGTTCACAATCGACTTCTGATTCGACCGAATTCGCGCTGCTTGGCGAGCATATACGGAGATCAGTGGAAGAGGACGCTCCGGTAAATGCGGTCATTTTGGCACTGATTAAAATGAAAGTTATTTGTTATTTATGAACCCTCCTTATATTGGGCTCAAGTTATTGAAATAGGGAGAACGGTGGGGTAAATTCTCCGATAAGTTCTCCTAGCACGTCGTATATGAATTGTCTGGTCCGTGGTTGATAGACTGGTTAGATGGATCACAACTTCGAAATGGAACTGCTTCTGTTTGAAGGGCGAGAAGAATTGATGTGGAATGAACAGTGCTACCAACGTTAACAGGTAGCCTTCATTTTGCTCTGTAACCCACGATATAGTACTTAAATGTGGGTTGTACCAGCTTAGCATACGATTTTTTTGCCGTCGTGTTTTTTGTAAACACAAACGCAGTGCATTAGTGTGTATCAGGTGATACATTTTCCCTACATGGATGTGAAAAGAAATAAATAGGGTGTTTCGTCAACATTGCACTCCATACACACAATCACTTTGTTTCAGTTGTGCCTTCTTGTAATTTTCTTCCTTTAAAGAAGCGCACGGATTTTACCTCTTCATGAGATCCTACGAATCAACGGAATTAGTCCTGAAAATAATCTGTGCTCGTAGCCAGTTTAGATTCCATCAATACATAAGTCCTCTTACAGTTCCATAAAGCCTAATACGACCGTCCCGTCGTGTGGCAACTGTTCCAGTGGATGGATACCTCACGGCCTCGGTAGGCAGCTAATCTCGATGTTGAGAGTCGAGATTCACACTTTTAGGATTTCCGCACTCTAATGACCTAAGTTTATATTTCGTATTGTAGACGGCTGCCGTTTGGCACAAATAAAATTATGTTAGTATGAAACAAAGTAACGTCAAAATAAAAATATTTTATTATTTTGTTCACAACTTAGAAAATATATTGCCTGTAAGCGTTTTTAATATTTGTGGTTTAAACAGAGGGTATATTTGATATTGGGCAGGAAATTAACGTTCCTGTGTAATAACTGTTTTAAGATAGACTCGCTAACAAATATGGTACAAAGTTAACAACTTTTAAAGCCATTAGGTGAAAAATATATTCAAAAATATCTTAGTTATCTACTTGAAGAGCTCTAAACATCGATACCCCACACGATAGACTATTTTTTGATGACTGTCTTTATTTCTACATAATTACCCTAGAATATTATTTTAGATACGATGTTTGGTTTAGGATCAACGAAGCACATATCATGTGAAAATTTGAAGTGAGACATTAATCTAGTTTCCTAGCTGGTGGTCTGCAGTTGTAGTGGAATGGCTACTATTTTTTCCGCGCTGTCACCACCGGGAGGAGATCTTATATGTAGATAGGAAACCTATTGTCATATGAGTGGTAGAACGCCTAAATAATACATCAGCTTGTTATATACATGTATTTTTCATTTATTCTCTTATATTCATGATAGCCATTTAACAACCCACTAGGCTTCCATTCTGTTATTCCAGTTGTAAGAACCTTAGAATTTTGGCAAATTCTAGTTTTGCTTAGGCTGGACTTAGAAATTTAGAGAAGAGTAGTTGTCAACTTAAAGGAATTTGCCTGTAATCTTCCCCATAGTTACAATCCACCATAAAAATCATTTTAAAGTGTATTAATCATATCACGAAATGTTTATTTTAGGAGATATTCCGCTTTGTTCAAGCTTTGAAACACGCGATCTTAAAAGTAGAAATTCTAAGATTTGTAATATCTTTAAATCGAGTAAAGCGACAGGTGAACTTTTATCACCAGCTATAGTCAGCATTGTTCCCGATATTTTGGCAGTAAAATTAAATAATTTGGTAAAGTCTAATTAGCTGTTTTAATTAAGAGAAAAAATAAGCTTTTCAATTAAAAGGAATAGTAATTTGAAATTTATATCAGTAGATAGCCCTAATTAAGACGATTCTGAACATATTGTGGTTTCGGTGAAAAGTTTTAGCATTTGTCTGGCAATTAAGTTTTTGAAAATAAATTGTCGTTGATTGTCGCTGTAAAAGTTCAAACGTTTGGGTTAATCCCCTGCTTTAGAGCTTTGTATCACCACGCAGAATTAAATAAATCTTTAAAACTAATTACTCTAAATTTCTCACTAAACTGCCGTTGGACTTCCAGTAGATAAGTCTAGATACTGCCAAAGTTTAAACATTTTTAATAATCTGGATCGTTAAATAAATTACACACACTTTTGGTCTCGCGGAAGCAAAAAGTTGTGATACAGTTGCTTACGTCACTGATTCTAGTGGTTCCTATAAAAGGACCCCGCCGCCATCATGCTTCTGTCTTTTTGTTTGATTTCGTTTCTTGTTCCGGGAGCATCATGTGAGAGCCTGCGTCAGTCTTGTGTCGGGGCGGGGGAAAATCTGTTGAAGTTGAAGCTACCAAGTCGGCCATGTTGGGACTTTGGTGTGATAGCCTGCGAGGATAACCGTTAACATGAACTTTTAAATTTTCATAAGGTGGCGGTCGGTAAAATTTCTCTCCACAACCTGTAGTATTTTGGAAAAGTCTGTTCGATTGCCTGCTCAACTGGGTAATGCTATTTTGAACTTGTGATTTCTTTTAAATAAACTTCAAATTTTTAGAGTAAAGTGGACTTGTGATTTCATAGTAGACAGTGGACCTTTTCTAGATTTGTGGTTTAGTAACAGATCTAGTGGCGACCTTTAAGCATTTTTAGTTGAGTTTCTGTACAGCTACATGGTCAAATTCAAATTATTTAATGAACTTTCTGGAGAACTTTGAATCCACATAAACTGTTAGTTGAGGCACTAAGGTGATACTACAGCCACGGCATCAGTCTTGTTCCTTACACAGTATGGTCAGCTTTAGCTCTTACAACTAATTCCAGATTCCAACATTTCACTCATAACTTCGCACGAAGCTATACCATCCCCAAATAGCTATTGATGTCTAAGCTGGTTACCTCCCTCCTAGATATTGTAGCGCCACGATTTCTCTGCACACGGCGCGGGAGTCCATCTTCTGCCGAACCGCCGCTCGAGCCCGTCGTCGCCGCCTCGTCCTTCTTGCAGCATGCGGCTTCGACTGCTTTCGACTAGTTGCCACCGAGGTTTGTTCCTCTCTCCACACTACATTTCCCCAGGAGGGGATACCGGCTATCTAATCACCTGGTTCCGCGATGCGATCATCCTAACCTTTTACTTTTTTTTAAACTGCTTTACGTCTCTTTTAACATCGAGGTCTTTTAGAGACGGGAAAGGATGAGGGCCAGGAATGGGAAGGAATTCAGCCATGGCCTTTTGAAGGAAACATCCCGGCATTTGCCTGGAGTGATTTGGGGAACCATGGAAAACCCAAATCTGGATGCCCGGACGGGGATTCGAACCGCCGTCCTCCCGAATGCGAGGCGAGAACGCTAACCGTTACACCACCACGCTTGGTCTAACCTTTTACGTTGTTACCTGAGTGAAACTGCTGAGAGTCTTGGCCTACTAGGCGAGTCATCGCCTTGCGGGTTTACACATTATTTCTGACTCAACTGTGTACAGTCCCTGTCGCAACTGATCTAACTTCCTATACTACTCTGTAAAAGTTGCTATAACTCCTAAAACCTTGGGTCACTATACAGTGAAGGAACAGCACTAAGGCTCCATTGCCCTTCAGAAATGGAATCCTAAAAGGCGCCGGGTCCTGATAGTATACCAGTGAGAGTATTTTCGGAATACGCGGAAGAAATAGAACCATTTCTGTCAGATATATTTCGTAAATCTTTAGAAGAAAGAAAAGTACCTTCTGACTGGAAAATAGCGCAGGTGATTCCTGTTTTCAAGAAAGGAGATAGGAGAGATCCTAGGAATTATCGACCGATATCTCTAACATCTGTTTGCAGTAGAATTCTGGAGCATGTCATATGCTCTAACGTTATGAAGTTTCTATATGGAAACGTGTTACTTACAGCAAACCAACATGCATTTCTGAAAAACCGATCGTGTGAAATGCAACTGGCTCTATTTTCGCATGACGTAATGAAGGTTATTGATGCAGGATCACAAGCTGACGCTATTTTCTTGGATTTTCAGAAAGCTTTTGACTCTGTACCACACAACCGGCTTTTGGCGAAGATTCGAACGTACGGTATATCTGATCACATTCGTGAATGGATACGCGATTTTCTAACTGGTCGGTCACAGTATGTCGTTGTTGACGGGGAAGCCTTCAAAGCTAGATGTTACGTCGGGCGTTCCTCAAGGAAGTGTAATAGGACAACTTTTTTAAAAAAAAATGGCCTTCGGTCATTGCGACCATTTAGCCAGCTCCAATTTGTTTTTGTACAGAGTATTGTATCAGGCTCTAATTATGATATTGTTGACACTATAGTGAGGACAGCACAAGACGAACACAACACTTAATTAAATCCACCCATGCCCGCGGCCGGACTCGAACCGGCGGCCCTTGCAATGCGAAGCCAGCGCGCTAGCAACTACACTGCCAGGGCCGGCAATAGGACCACTTCTTTTCTTAATTTTTATAAACAATCTCGGTGACAACGTTAATTGCAGGATGCGATTTTTTGCTGATGATGCACTTATTTATAGGGAACTGAGGTTCTCTAACGATTACTCACAAATTCAGCGCGATCTGAATGTTATTTCGGAATGGTGCCGTAAATGACAGCTTACACTTAATTGCAAAAAGTGCAAGGCAATGCAAATAAGCAATAAAAAGACCCCGTTTGCTCACGAGTACAGAGTTAACAATTCAGTTGTTGACACGGTAGATTCCCTGAAGTATCTAGGCGTAACAGTACAAAGCAACATGAAATGGGACTTGCACATAACTTCTGTCGTAGGCAAAGCTAATTCTAAACTACGTTTTATAGGTCGTATTTTGAGAAGTTGTCATGCTCATACAAATGAAATAGCGTACAAAACACTAGTGCGTCCGCTATACGAAATTAAGTCTGTTGACTAAGACGGGGCACATATAAAAAGGCGAGATATTTTTAATAGAAAACTCGATGATTGTCGAGGTTAACCATAAGACACCACGTTTAGTGCAGGGGCGTAGCTACTATGGGGCTATGCGGTGCAGTGCACCGGGGCCCCTACACTCAGGGGGCCTCCAAGCATACCTCTGGGAGCCCCAAAGCACAGTTCGGGGTCCCCTACCAACACACGAAGCAAAAAAAGGTCGCCCGTCTGGCCTGAGGGCCAAAAATAATTTTTTTGCACCGGGGCCTTTGTTGACCTAGCTACGCCACTGGTTTAGTGATGTTCCATTAATTCACTATACGCACCAATCTATAAATGTTAAACAGTAGAAATTACCTGACGTTATCGATCATATGGCAAATGTTTCTGCATTAGTCAGACTTGGCAGTGTAATGTTATATACAGGGTGTTACAAAAAGGTACGGCCAAACTTTCAGGAAACATTCCTCACACACAAACAAAGAAAATATGTTATGTGGACATGTGTCCGGAAACGCTTACTTTCCATGTTAGAGCTCATTTTAGTTTCGTTCCCATGGCCCCCACGCTCTCCTGACCTCAACCCTCTTGACTTCCATTTATGGGGGCATTTGAAAGCCCTTGTCTACGCAACCCCGGTACCAAATATAGATACAATACGCCATTCTCCAGGGCTGCATCAGCGCATCAGAGATTCTATGCGACGGAGGGTGGATGCATGTATCCTCGCTAACGGAGGACATTTTGAACATTTCCTGTAACAAAGTGTTTGAAGTCACGCTGGTACGTTCTGTTGCTGTGTGTTTCCATTCCATGTTTAATGTGATTTGAAGAGAAGTAATAAAATGAGCTCTAACATGGAAAGTAAGCGTTTCCGGACACATGTCCACATAACATATTTTCTTTGTTTGTGTGTGAGGAATGTTTCCTGAAAGTTTGGCAGTACCTTTTTGTAACATCCTGTAGAGTACGTTGTTACTCGGTATAGTGGGAGTTGATTTTCCCCAAGTGAATGTTTAATTATCCAGTGAAAAACATTTGCACCAAAATTCACCAAATTCCCGATAGCAGTTTCCAGAATTGTTTTAAAAAGTCGATTCACTCGCACAGTACTCAGTACGGAGTGGAATGAATGCTGTGATACGGAATGTAAGTTTCCATTTCAACCTAATCACAATATACGTTAATTTTGTTACTCAAAAAATAAATTTTTCCATCTGGGTTTAATCCTCGTCGATGTCAAGGTTATTGGACGCGAGAAAGGAATGGGAGCAACGAACTGGAAGGAATTCGACCATTGTCTTTTTGAAGGAACCATCCCGGCATTGGTCTGGTCCCCTGGTTTGGTTTCCACATGCTTTAAACAGAGCGTGGTGGGTGAGATGTGGTCGAGAGGACGCGCATCCCCACCGGTCCATACAATCTACGAAGTTTACTCTTCGCATTCAGCAAGGCCATTTATGGGATTTAAATAAAGAATAAACGAAATTTAAGGAAGTTGCCGGTAAATGTTTTCATATTTTTTTATGGAATGTGTAAATTTGTTGCAATGGTGAAGTATGAACGGTTTGGTTGATTTGCATCTTTGGCAATTGTGACTATAATTTCAGAATTTAATTTACTACTACGGCGTCACGTAACGTAGAAACATGAGACATACCGCATATTACATGTCTGATCGAAATCTGTTCAGTAGCTTTTGAGTTTTCCTGCCACATGTTGAGCTCTAAAAATTTAGAAATAAGGTATATTTCACTAAATTTTATTATTTTTTTTTATGAAATGCATCATCCGGTACTTTTGAGCGTAGTATGTATATTCACCACACCTTTTTAGAAACTCGTGTATAAATTGTTATTTTACCGCAATATATAACGTAAGTTTACTTTGAAAAATAAGTTGCATACAAAAAATAAGTCGTGAAAATAAGTAATCACGTATAACATTAATTTTGGAATATTATGTGAAAACACATTAGAGTTCTACTGAACATATGTTGCTCGCTGAAGTAAATTGTGTATCTTTCATAAGCATTTCAAAATACCAACCCTGTGCGGTGAAACTGTACTGTAAAAAATAGTGTAATTCTGTTTTGTAATATGGTACCTCCTCTGAAAATTGAGTAATGCAAACATATTTGAAAAACGTGATTTCGTGCAGATACATAAATACAAATTTTGTGTAAATGTGATCACTATTTTTTCATGATAGATATCAAGCGCCAATGCTGTCTGAAAGCGCTGAAGTGTCGAAATCAAAATTTCATTAGATTACGACGGATAGTAAACATACCAAATTGATTTTATTAGTAATCAGTAATTAGCCACTGGATTTAATATGTAAATATGTGACAAGTTGAATGACATGTTAAAGACTGAGTTTTGCTGACTGTGAGCTGCAATGTTTTGATACGGTGAAGCGTCGGCGTGGAGGGCTCGAACCCCGAGCCCCGCGCATGCGCGCCCGCGGGTCGCGGCGGGTCGATGCGGGCGCCGCTGAGCCCAGTGGAGGCGCGCGGGCTGCGAGGCAGGGAGGCCGCCAGGCAGGCGCTATGAGACAGGTGAGTGGCGGTCCAGCGCGGTCGCACCTCCCACAGCGCAAGGAAACACGCTCGACTTTCCCTCCGTTTCACGTGAAATCGACAGCTCTAGCTGCTGAAATGCAGGCGCATTCCGTATTCACAAAACGCGTTAAATGTATAAAGTAAGCCGGTCAGTCATCGGAGCACGGAATCAACTAAATTATAAGAAAAGTGTGATTTAAACTATCGCGAACAGCAATCTACGTTTAATGTCCGTTTCATGGAACCATGGTATGAGAAAGCGGTTCACTGTTCACTCCCCCCCCCTCCTTTTTTTAAGAAAAAAGGAATACTACATCATCGTTGAGTTAGTCGCATTACTCGAAAATAATATATACTACTATAACTTTTACTGAGCCACTTTTAATTTATCACTATTATTAACATATTTAAGTACAGTCACAAATATAGTTCTGGCTCTAACATTCGTAGTAAAGGAATTTTCATTAATAAATACGTTCATGGATTTTAGTTTTATGAAAATGTATTGTAAAATACGAAACTATGTTTATTTTTTATGCAATTATCTTTATAGTGTTAGTGATAGTTCAGTGTTACTTCGACGCAGGATACTGCTTTAGACTGCAGCCAGGAATTTGTGGTGGTTAAACTTTATTTTACTTGCACAATATAAACCTACAATTTTCCTTCAACTTATGTAAAATTTCATATTAATTAACTTATTAAACATTTTACAGCCTTATTAAATATTTGTTCCTTAGCTTAATGATACAATGTCGATGGACTTCCATGCATAACATTCCTGTTCCAGACTTTGTATTTGTGGGCTTAGTGCGTTTTTAAAAAGATGCTTAAAACGTCCGTAGCACTTCCGTTTGGTGATATCGTGTGAATCACATTATCTGTCAATACTTGATAAGTACATTTATTGAAATTTTGTCGGCTGCACCCTGCAATTTTGTTGACTTTATAGGTTAGTGGCTGTCGAGATTCAGGGAGTCCTTAAGGTGGTGAATTAAGTTCAACTGTTTGAGAAATGAAGGCAATCTTGGAAAGAAGTTATTAGTTTTACCAAAAGTACGAGTTATGTTCGAAAGATTTAAGAACAGGTATTTATTTCCAGAAACTCAGTCTCTTTCTATATAATTCATTTGAGTCTCTTCAATCTATTGAACGCGATGCTGCGCAGCTCCGCTAGCGTATTTATTGAAATGGCGTCAAAGGATTAAGGGAGGCCGTTCCTAGCGGGTTTTAAACCGGGGAACAAATATTGTTCCGAGGGGCTGACTCAACAGATGTTGTTATTTACGAAAGAAGCTGCCACACGTTCTTGGCAAAGAAAAATTATCACCATCGGCGATGCACTGAGAGAAAATCGTTAGACTCTCGGAACACAAACTCAAAAACGCCACAGAAAAATGACTAAAAAATCCAATAGAAATATAAAAATTGCGGTTGATAGTTAGTAGGAGGTAGTAGCCGATTCAAGCCAGAAACCGGGAAAACCCGTGACGTCACTAAGTGGTGGGGGGGGACCTCCCTTGGCGGGCTTTTTGAATCAGCCAATGGCGGCCAAGGTCGTATGACGTCACACGTTAGTTCCTCGACCTGTCGCACAGATGGCGGTAGCTGCCGGGCTTGCGCATATGTTAGTTCCCCGATCTGCGGATAGATGGCACCATCTCCCAAGGGCTTAATTTCTTTGGGCGCAGATATTCCACACCGCCCACCCAAGCTATTTCTGTTCTGGAATGCGCGCGTTGTGAAATGTGTACACTGTTTCAACACACCTACGGAAATACCCACTCGATTGTTTGCTTTTGCGAAATGTGTACTCTACCAGTTGTGCAAGCGGTATCTCTTGTGTAAGCGCGGAGTGAGAGGCTCCATGCGACGCTATAAAAGGAGCGCCCGTGGCCAGCTCTGGCTCTGTACCATTGCGAACCTTGCCGTGTGCGCTTCTAGCAGTTACCGCAGTGTGTGTTTCTCGCAGTCTTCAACACAATGTCTCAGTCTTATGAAGGTAATAAGTTATAATAATAATTATTATATGTGTGTGTGTTTGTGTGTATGTATCAGTGATACTAAAGATGAATTTTATTTTACAGAGCTCCCAGTTCTATCTGCTGCCGATGTGGAAGAGTACCTCGCAAACAGTAAGCTAATTTCCTTATTGTTAGTAGTATTAGTTTAAATTATTATTATTATTAAGACTAATTTTTCTTTTTCCCTGTTTCAGATCTACAACAGATCTCACCGCTGTTTAGCGATGATTTAGATAATGGTAAGTTTTTGTATCTAAACTGGAATATTTTTGCTGTAGATGTTTACTTGTTGCATACTATAATTTATTTTCTATTGTAGAACCACGAGTTGTCTCAACTCCGGAGCTGCTGTTGCTATACAATTTTTCTGGAGGTATGTATTTGACTGTAATTAATTTTTTTTAATTTCTCGTGCGTGTGTTGATACTAAAAGAAAATTAATTTGTTCTGTTGCAGAGCCTGTGAATGCTACTGATGGTTCTGACAATAATTTTGCAAGGGGTAAGTACTTTATATATTTCTTGCTGTAGATAATATTGTTTGATTTTTTTTCTGTAACCAACTAAAATTTTTTTTTGTTGCAGAGCCTGTGAAATGCTACTGATGTTTCTGATAATAATTTTGGAAGGGGTAAGTAGTACTAGATATTTCTTGCTGTAGCTAATATTGTTTGATTTTTTTTCTGTAACCAACTAAAAAATTTTTCTGTTGTAGCTTCAGCTAGCTGTGTCAATGCATCCTCCGAGCTGACTAGGTATTTTGCCAATTGTAAGTTAAAAAAACTTATTTTCTTAACTGAATTACTTTAAACCTTTTTGGCTGTGCAGTAAAAAAAAAGATGATTTTTTTTCCACAGATTGCCCTGAACATGATGATCCCAACCAGCCTGGGGACGTCTTTGTTGGTAAGTGTTTAGATTTATTTTTATTGAGTTTTTCTTTCTTTTCCTTGTCTAACTAAAATTTATTTTGTTATAGGTCAACATGGTTCCTCGGGACCCCTCCAAAAAAGGATGAATGATGATGATGATGATGAAGGGCCATCTAAAAGGATTAAAATGGCAGGTAAGGTATTTCTTCTACTTTTTTTTATTATTTTATCTCTTAGACTTTTAACCATGAAAAAAAATCTGACTATTTTTTTGTTGCAGATGTATATATGTCGCTGCCGGACCTGGAAGCGTCGGACGTGCCACAGCCAAGCACCAGCGCGTGGGCAGAACCATTGGGGGATGAGCTTCTTGCTACTTTGTCACCGCTTGAAGCTCTCTGGGCGACAGACGAACCATCCTCCCAGTGGCTGCCCAACACTCAAGCGACCGGGTCCGGCGTTAATGAGGGTGGGGAAAAAACAGGTAAGCCTGATGCTACGCGCTTAAAGCCAACTATCAGGGCAAGTGCTTACGCGAATAGGTTGCTTCACATCACTGTTGTAAATACTGAAAATTTTAAAGATCCTGGTAATTTTATTAGAGCATGTTTCAAAATTTTTAATGATCAAATTTCCGCGATTATTCGCAATCCTTCAACACCGGCTATAAAATGCCAGGTGGGGTTGGATTGCCTTTTCCAAATCCAGAAGAACAATGTCACTAACGTCAGCCGTATTTGTTTTATGCCCAAGATGCGCGAACTCACATTAAGCGCTTCCCTGGAAGAGTGGTATGAAGTCTATGTGTTTCAAGATATCATGAAGAGATTTAGTGAATTCCAAGACCGGGATAGTGGCAAATGCCTCGATCAAATTAACTCCCTCGACATCCATGTAGCTAAATTCGAACCGCTTTTTCGGGGCTCTTCATTTATAGCACTGCCATCCGATATCCAAGCAAAGAAGGCAATTATCAATGTTAAAAACAAAGATGATCGTTGTTTTCTTTGGACGATCCTGGCTTTTCGCGAACAGGTGCACCACAACGCGCAAGAAATTAGTCATTATATTAAAGTACGTTCCAAGTACGATTTAGATTTTGCAGGCATAGACTTCCCTGTAAAATTGTCAGACATTTCTAAATTTGAGAGGCAAAACCCTGAATATTCCATGGTTGAAAGAATATATCTCTCTCAACACGCGTTCTCGTCAGGCAGCCAAATCAGAATTTGAGAGAGACTTTTTCAAACTAATGAATAATTCAATTTTCGGCAAAACCATGGAAAACCTTAGAAAACACCGCGACGTGAAATTGTGTACAGGTTGGCCGGGCCGCCGCGGTGCCCGGAGGCATGTGGCTTCACCACACTTTAGGCGTATGACTATTTTCGAGAAAGACTTTGTGGCTCTGGAGATGGCGAAAGTGCGGATACTTTTCAACAAGCCGCTCTACGTCGGGATGTGCATTCTCGATCTGTCTAAACTGCGGATGTATCGATTTCACTATGAATTCGCCATTCCGCAGTTTATACGCCCCAAGTTACTTTATATGGACACAGACAGTTTCATCTATTTGGTGAACGGCTGTGATCCATATGAAGTGATGAAACGCAACAGGGAGGAATTCGACACATCTGGATATAATCCCAACAATCGTTTCGGTATAGACTCCTATAACGAAAAGGTAGTTGGGGTTATGAAGGATGAGGCGAATGGTTCCCTGATTGTGGAATTCGCGGGTCCTAAGGTCGAAAATGTATGCGTTCCGGCTAGAGACCGATCAGACCTCAAGACGGGCCAAGGGTCTGGGGCGCACCGTCACCAAAAAAACTTACAATTCAGGATTATATAGAATGTTTACATGGCGCTCCATCTAAGTTTCACAACCAACAACGATTTCAATCAAACCTCCATAGAATTACTACTGTTGAAGTATCCAAGCTGGGCCTGTCTAGATTCGATGATAAACGCTATATTTACCCCGAC